>JAEAOA010000364.1:3635000-3702500 GCA_016746295.1 Potamilus streckersoni
TATTATTATTATTATTATTATTATTATTATTATTATTATTATTATTATTATTATTATTATTATTATTATTATTATTTTGATCTACATCTGCCATCTTTATTGATTGAACTATCCGGAAGTGAGTTGCACCGATTCGCCCTCTGTTGTTTTCAAGGGGAGATCATAACAGTGAAATGGTCTATAGACTGCAGAATACCTGTGCAGAAATGTGGAAAGCAAATGCGCGTTTTACGTTAAGAAACTAAAATATCTTTGTTTTTTCTACACCGAAGATGACTCCATAAATCATTTAACAAATTTCAAGGATTCCTCAAAAGATGAAGTTTTGGCTTGAACTTCGCACAATGAGGTTCTAAATTTGACTCAGCACTCTTTGAAACCGGAGTTTGGAATAGGTAATGTCTTGGTTGACTGATTAAGTTTGCTTTGCTCTCATTCATTGCACGTTCATATATTTTGTTTTAAAAAAAAAACAATATTTTGTGCAACTTAACTGAGATTTACGATACACAAAAATATTAAAAAATATCTAAGTGTAGACATTGATGATTATTCATAACCGCTGTTTGTATTCTGCGTTTTATGTATAGATAAATTTATTTCCTGTTTAGAGATTTAAAACTTATAATTGTTATTTTAAAAAAGGAGCAGAAAATTAGAATATAATTTGAAAATTAGTTTGCTGTAATGCCTTTGAAAGTATTTGTCGTTTGAATATTATACGAGAAAATAACATTAATTACAGTTAAAATGCCGTACAAATGTTCATCTTTTTGTAACCATTCGTGTATTTTGTTTTGTTTGCCAAGGTAATGTCTGATGTTTGAATTAAAAAATACTGTCAGCACATTAGTTGTGTCATAAATTACTACAACGTTTATAATACCTAAATAAATCCATAAATACAAGTAATATGTGTCAAAAGTAACGTAAATATTTTGCAAGTCAGGTTATATTTATAATTAATAAGATATTAAGTGATAAATCACCCTTAAAATGTAATGAGAATGTCTGCTTACAAAATACATTTATAATTAGGGAAAATATTAGGATATACATGGTAAATGCATTACAATTTTATTAAATGTTTCCAGAAAAAATAACAAAGTGAGAGATACCTAATGATTTTATATAGTCTTGAACTTTATGATATGTTTGCTTCCATTTGCTAAAATAAACATTTATTAACATGAAATATCAGTGTAGCACAAAAGAGAAAAGTGAAAGTGGTCGTATTTCTCAAGCTAAAACTGCTATGACAAAATATATTTTTGGATGTTGAAAACTGAATGAGGAAAAAACTGATGCTATATGGACCATCTCTCCAGATTAATGGAAAAAAATACTTTTAATTGTTTTCTAAATTTCTCCTTCTATTCTTGAGGTCTATGTGGTTCCTCTATTTCATCCTCTATCACTCTCAACCACTGAGGTACACTGTTGAGACAGCCATTGCTAATATTGTTCCCACCTAATTCCTCCAGTTCCCTTTTTCCCCCGCACATGTCTTCTTGATCTTCTGTTTCCTCCTCCGACACCTCCTTAATGACACTGTGAAAATTCACTAACACTGGCTTTGCATTATGTATTTTGATCACAGACACTGAAAGTTCACTTACACTGATTTTACATTATGCACTGTTATCACAAACACAGGGACAGCTCACTTACACTGATCTAAAACCTTACATTCTCCTTAAATTCAGAGACAGCTCACGTACACTGATCTAAAACCTTACATTCTCCTTAAATTCAGAGACAGCTCACTTACACTGATCTAAAACCTTACATTCTCCTTAAATTCAGAGACAACTCACTTACACTGATCTAAAACCTTATATTCTCCTTAAATTCAGAGACAACTCACTTACACTGATCTGAAACCTTACATTCTCCTTAAATTCAGAGACAACTCGCTTACACTGATCTGAAACCTTACCTTCTCCTTAAATTCAGAGACAACTCACTTACACTGATCTAAAACCTTACATTCTCCTTAAATTCAGAGACAGCTCACTTACACTGATCTAAAACCTTACATTCTCCTTAAATTCAGAGACAACTCACTTACACTGATCTAAAACCTTACATTCTCCTTAAATTCAGAGACAACTCGCTTACACTGATCTAAAACCTTACATTCTCCTTAAATTCAGAGACAACTCACTTACACTGATCTAAAACCTTACATTCTCCTTAAATTCAGAGACAACTCGCTTACACTGATCTGAAACCTTACATTCTCCTTACATTCAGAGACAAGTCGCTTACACTGATCTGAAACCTTACATTCTCCTTAAATTCAGAGACAACTCGCTTACACTGATCTGAAACCGTACCTTCTCCTTACATTCAGAGACAACTCGCTTACACTGATCTGAAACCTTACCTTCTCCTTACAATCAGACAACTCGCTTACACTGATCTGAAACCTTACCTTCTCCTTACATTCAGAGACAACTCGCTTACACTGATCTGAAACCTTACCTTCTCCTTAAATTCAGAGACAACTCGCTTACACTGATCTGAAACCTTACCTTCTCCTTATATTCAGAGACAACTCGCTTACACTGATCTGAAACCTTAGCTTCTCCTTACAATCAGACAACTCGCTTACACTGATCTGAAACCTTACCTTCTCCTTACATTCAGAGACAACTCGCTTACACTGATCTGAAACCTTACATTCTCCTTTCAATTAGAGACAACTAGCTTACACTGATCTGAAACCTTACCTTCTCCTTACTTACAGAGACAACTCGCTTACACTGATCTGAAACCTTACATTCTCCTTACAATTAGAGACAACTCGCTTACACTGATCTGAAACCTTACATTCTCCTTACAATTAGAGACAACTCGCTTACACTGATCTGAAACCTTACATTCTCCTTATAATTAGAGACTACTTGCTTACACTGATCTGAATGCACGCCTACAACTAGCTCAGTTCATTTACACTAATTTTAAAGTATGCTAATACTACAAGCTTTCCCTTACACCGACTCTCACTAACAGTGATTATAAAGTAGGCACACAAACACACAGGAAGCTTATTTATACTGATTTTTAAGTATGAACATCACTTACAAACACCGAGGCTGCACACTGACACTGATCTTAAAGTATACATATTGTTTCTAAATACTGGGACATTACATTTCATTGAAATTAAAAAAAAAACTACTATGATTCAAAAGAAGTTTGCGCTTAACTTTTGACTACAGCTGAGTGAAAGTCCAAACACCTATATATGATGTGTAAGATGAGTGAGAAATAACGCGCTCTCAATCTATATTTAGCTATGGAAGTAACCATGATCCTTGCGGTGAGGGAGTACAGGTTAATGTACAAGTAAATATAATACTAGTAATCATTCGACGCTAATATCAACGTAGAGCCCAATCTGTTGCAACACAATATACTTGCAAATCCCTTTCTATGTTTTGCATTGGTCGAGTCTAATGAGGCGAATTATATAGAAAGTGATCTGGTGGCTTAGTGAGTATGGATAGGTTTAAGTCTGTTTGTTTTTGTTTGTTTTTTTTTTTTTTTATAGCGAAATGGTCTTATGCCCAAATATACTACGGTAAATAGGTAAATATAGGCAACATTATTAACCTGAAAGGAAAGCAGCAGATGAGCGAATGGGAAATATTTTCCGGTAGCGTGCACTTCATACGTAAAACAGAAACCTATTCCCTTATCTTTCAAAAGCCTGTGTAGAAGCAAATGCAAAATATTGCCTCCACCTTGCCAGGTGGAATATGAGCTATTTATATGTTTTGCTTGCAACCAATCGCCAACCTTCGCTAGTCATGCTTTATTGTACATTGACCTTTGGGTTATTGAACGTTCCTAAACATTTTGTCTCAGAATATAGTTGGGTACAGTTCTCTCTCTCTCTCTCTCTCTCTCTCTCTCTCTCTCTCTCTCTCTCTCTCTCTCTCTCTCTCTCTTAGGCTTACTCTACATCATTCGATCGAATACGCTAGTTTACGAGAATATATATATATATATATATATATATATATATATATATATATATATATATATATATATATATATATATATATATATATATATATATATATACAGTGAAATTTATTGCGGTAATCAATGATCAGGATAGGTTTATACCAAGACAAAGCACTTCAAAGCAAATACACCAACCCACATTAAATAAAAGTTTCCACGATGGAATCACGATAAGTTGTATGGTTTGGTCGTTGATAATGAGTAAAACAACCCCCCAAAAAAACAATTCTCTCTTCAGCTGTTTATACACATAATCTTTTATCAACAAAGGAAATGTAAAGTTCAATGATAAACCTGACAACAACGTGCATCTCCTCCTTTTTCTGTATCATGTGTTTATGATGATGATGATGAGAAACGGATAATTGTCCATAGCAATAACATACTAAGAAAACGAGGCTAGCCAAGTTTCCATTTGATGAAAATTTATGCAAGTGGCATATCATTTATACAGCATTCATACTGTACAAATATTTTATTTATACCACATGCTAATGCACATATTTACCCTTTGAAAGGAAAGCAGAAAGGATTGCAATGAAATAGTTTTTTTTCCTGTTAAATTCAGTTAGAAAATGGGGATAATTGATACTAATGATTAATGAGTGGAAACACATCATTAATTTATATTCTTAGAATTAGCATCATGCAGTTCCAATGTTTATATATGCGCATTATTGCACATGGACGGATCATAATTTGATATGCCAATAGTATACCAATGGTATATCAAATTGCTTGATACCAAAACTGTAAAAGACATGTTTTTTTTCATATATATATATATATATATATATATATATATATATATATATATATATATATATATATATATATATATATATATATATATATATATATATATATATATATATATATATACATATATCATCTTCCTTATTCGCCATAGTGGTTCTGCCATCCAGAGCTCTGCCAACACTTAGTTGTTACGTCATACAGTGAATCTCCGAAGTCACACACACACACACACACACACACACACACACAAACACACACACACTTAATTGTCAGTCTACAATAACCAAGTAACCAAGGCCACAATATGAGATATGAGGGCGTCAAATGGGAGGAAACTTTGAAATGTGTTGGTTATTACTAATTATCGCTCCTTATTATTACTATTTTCATATCTATACTGTAAATGCAGATATAGGTAATTGTTTGTACATATGATTAGATGATGACATTGTCTCTGGTCTTAGGAATGCTTTGACTAGAGGGTAAAGTCTTACTTCCGTTGTCGTCATAGTCATTTATTTATTGTCGATATCCCCCCAACTTTATATATCATATCATTGCCCTGCAATGTCTAAAGTAAGTTAGTATCAGCATATCTTTGTAAAACTAGCTTGTAGCTGTATCCATCGATTTTACTCGAGTGCCTAAATCTGTGATATGTTTGTTACTCACATTTAAGCCGCTGTTAATCGTTTTACCTAACCTCTGACCTAACCCAATTACTGACGTCTCATTTTTGTTCTCTCTGGTTTCATCATTCATTCGCAAATAAAACGGCTAAGCCATTACAAAACACAATCCTTATTACCTCTTAGTGATATCGTTAAACACATTGGTAAACACATTGATGCACATTGAAACACATTGGTACGCATTGTATACATTGATATGCAATGGTACACATTGGTATGCATTGGTACACATTGGTACACTTGGGTATACAATAATATGAATTGGAGAACATTGGAACGCATTGGTACGCATTTGTATACCTTGGCATACATTGGTAAACATTGGTATGCATTGGTACACATTGGTATACATTGGTGCACATTGGAACGCATTGGTATATATTGGCATACATTGGTACACATTGGTATACATTGGTACTCATTGCTACACATTGACACATATTGGTACTCATTGCTACACATTTGTACACATTGGTATACATTGGTACAGATTGGTACACATTGGTACACCTTGGTATACATTGGTACACATTGGCTTACATTGGTCACAATGGTACACATTGGTATATATTGGTGTACATTGGTGCACATTGGAAAGCAGTGGTACGCATTGGTATACATCGGTACACATTCCCTCAAAAGTATGATCTTTGTCATAATGTTAATATTTTATTTAAGGTGAAAAGCAAACTTTTCGGGCATATCATAAAATATATCACTGCCTATCTTTGTTTTATTGGTACCTTTCTGCTATTGTTATTCATTGGCCATTAACAAGACTCGATGAAAAACAGACTTAACAGGTAAAGTTGCTAACAAGAACGAACAATAACCACAATATATGCATAAATATAGGTGATGTATAAGTTTCAAATTGCGTTTTAAATATATATATTTTTTTTTCGCTTTCGGGATTTGCAGTCATTTTCTCTTTGACTAGATGCATGTACATTGCAAGGCTGTAAACACCATAAGGTAATTAGTACTCCTTGTTTAATTCTTGTCATTATTATAGCAAAATCTTCTTATTTCAGTTTATCAGAAGCACTGTAATACCATACAAAGCATGTATTTGTGCAGATGAAATGGATAGTTGAACCTTATTATTATCAATTGGACTGGTATGGTATTAGTAATTTAGTAGGTATTATTTAATTGCCAGGCAGTGCTTAAATTCTACAGAGATCGTTCAAGCAGCCAAGAGTTGTGCCGAAGGCACAGGCTACCGCGTTTAAATTGTTTCTGTTCAACTTTTAACATTTGCATTTCGATACATTTTTCATGCGTGAGAAGATTTTCAAAAGTTCACGTGGTTTTATCAAGCTGATCCTTACTACAGATCTTATCAATTCGCAAACATCAAAGTAAACAAAGAAAGTTGTACAAGGAAAGAAGATATTAACTTTAAAGGAAAGATTATAAATTGAGTGACGAAAACAGGAATCACGTTCATAAATAAAACAAAAAGTACATTAAGCATGGATACAAACGAATTTAATCTTCAGATTAATTCATATGATAGGAATGATAATTTAAAAACATTAAAGTGAAGCAACAAGTAAAGCGTGACGTATCATCTAATGACTTGTATGGGAGATTGCTACATTTTACAAAACATGACGGTTTGATTTCGATGACCTTCAAATCCATCACGTATTTTATTTTTATCATTTGATTCTCATAGAAATAATTTAATTAGTAAAATCCACATATTCTACAAGATACCTAGTGAAAACATATTTTAAAAACTACAAAATACCTTCCGAAACGTGATAAAAGAAATCGGGGAAAAGGTTTAATCCATCAATGACGATAGCAGTATTTTTTCCTAAAATATCTGATTGATTTGCTGAGCATTATGTACACATTGTATATATTCACACTGTCTCTGTACACGTTGTCTTTGTACACATGGGTAGTTTGATACAAAAACTATTCCTGTCATAGCAACTTGGTAAATTCTAACAGCAATAGCTTGGACAAAGATTTCACATATCTTACTGACTTCATTTTCATTCATCCTGTAATCTCTTTTTCAGAGTATTATGTACATATTATCTCTTCGTATTTTCCGTTTGCAATATTTATGATCTTTCCTTGTTTTTAATCTTCCAAATTATATAAATTGAGAATTGGCATGTTTGTCTTTGATCAAACTTAATTCTTTTTCAAGTTAGTTTTGTACCACTCGTACACAGTTCTTCCAGTTGTTTGTACCACTCGTATACATTTCCTCCTTTAGAACTCTTGTCCATCTATCAATGACGAAATCTGCGCTATTTAAATAACCGCAAAATTGCTGGAGATGGTTTTCACGATCTTCTCGAGTATGAAACTCTAAGCATATCCAAAATGTGGAATCTCATTCGGATGAACATCAAAATGATTTACATTATTCAACTAACTCCTCGCACCGAACAATCAGCAGGTATCACAAGAAATCAAGGATGGTGTCACATGCTTCTTGCAGAATTATTTTTAATACCAGAGAAAGGTGGAAAATTAATAAAATCAAGCAAATGTATTCAACAATTTCATCGATAAATTTCTCAAACGCAATTTCTTTCGAACAAATACAATCGATGGCCTATTAACAGTTGATAATTATTATTTCATCACATTAACTGTAAGGTCTTAAGTGAGAGCGTTTCCTTTCAGTGTTGCCTCTGTTACTCGTCTGTCAATCACTCTCTGCCTCTTGTTTCTCTTTGATACTTCCGGAACCCTTGACAACATGCTCTCCTAGCACTTCCTGATCCGTTCCTCAGAAACTGCCTGTGCTTTCTATCACGTGCTCCTTCTGACATCGCACCGACACACAAAAGAACTCTAACACTCACTCGGAAAGCTGCCTGTAGAATTAGAATGGATGTTACTCTAATCATAGAAAAATTCAACTCACCTCACAGATGATTCATCAGAATAATGGCGAATAAATTAACAGGTCAACTCACACAATTTAAACATTCCATTCCCGCTTTGTTCTATAATAATTGTGCTATAATAATAATATTATTAACAAGTTCCAATACATACATTCACATCTCTAACATCATCAATAGCAATCATACGCATTTCCTACAATACAAATTGTTAACAGACACATACAAATATATAAAAATTTAATTGTGTGTGTATACGTCCCACAATGACTAACTCTGCATAGTTCACAATAAATATCTTCATATACTGACAAAGCAGATACAAAGTCTTACACTATTCTCTAACAAATTCAGTTATTACAATGCAGCATAGTATCAAATTACACAATCCACTTCGATTCCAGTCCAACAATCTAAGATATGTTAAGATTGCATGTTAATAATTCGCTTTATGCTACGTTAGATGTTGATAAAGCTGCTATAGAAGATTCTATTTCTAATAAACTAGCTGTACATAACAATGTATTAATCTTACAACACCTATTTATGGAAGTAATATAAATATTCAGGCAAAAGATATGTTACCTCAAGAAGCTTTGTTCACCGATCCAAGCCTAGAATTCCAATTAGAATTTCCCTCCGGCCTTTAAGGAGTGTTTAAGTTATACCAATCTGAGTTCTTTCTAATGACCCAACTTCATTATGGTCCGACCCTGGCAAGGTTCACACAAGTACCGATTGAAAATGAATTTAGTTCAAACACAAGCGGTAGCTTGTTTAGACTCCGACCTAGATTTGAATCCTTGTTTGATCGGATACGCTCATGTCTTTTTGCAAACTGCCTTGATTAATTTAACACTTACGTGCCATTCTCTAGTTTCCATTTTCCCAAGGCCTAAAATTGCTGTCGAGTCGGTTGTGACATCACTGACGAATTGCAAAATCAACATCAGAATCTCTGCCCCATCCTCGTGCTTGTAGAATTCGTTTTGAATTTGCCGCCTGGTTGAACAACAGTCCGGCTTGTTTCTTTGTATCTAGAATGGAGTCTATAGTCGTAATCTTAATACGTGTTGACCTCAGCCAAGCTACGCGCAGGTGTAAATATGAAAAGATATGAATACACGAGGCATCTGCAAGTTTTCCCAAAACATGACAGATGGTATAATATTAGATGAACAATATTATTTAAGGATAAAGGGTTTATAACTAAAAGCAACAACATTAGAAATTCAAAGACAAAAAACATTAAAGATATAGTCTGAGAAAACAAGAGCAGAAAACTACGAATTTGCTGATGAACAGACAAAAGGTAAAGATCTGGGGGAAGCTAAAAAAAAAAGCAGTCGGATGTGTATTCCTAATTCCTGGTCCATTTGCATGTATTAACCCTTTAGTTCTTATCCTTTCCAAGTACCACAGCAAACGTTTGCAGATAACAAAATGATCTGCTTTGAGAGAGTGATGATGATGATGATGATGATGATGATGATGATGATGATGATGATGATGATGATGATGATGATGATGATGATGGTGATGATGATGATGATGATGATGATTATGATGATGATGGTCCATTATTTGAAGTGAAAGCTACATACTGACTGACCAACCACTACAGTGAAAAAGAAAGAACCGCACACATAGACAGCATTGATGCGGTAGAACTCCGACAAACTAATTTACAGTTAAGCATATGAAAATGTACTCTGCGCAGGGTTCAATTTTTATTCAACCTTTCAACTTTAAAGTGTTTGTCATGACATATTTAATGCTAGCTAGAGGTACCACGGCGGTTGTCACGACATCTGTGTTTTTCAGGTAGCCAGCTACATATAACTGTTTGCACATCTGGGTTCTTCGGCTTGACCTGAAAGGGGGGGGTGTTTCTTTAATGCTGTTTTTTTTTTTGTCTAAATAGTTTGAAAATTATCCAAGGCGTTCGTTTCAGAAAGTCTTTAATATTTATCATAAAATTTGTTTCCGTCATCTTGACATGTTTTCTCTCTTTTAATATTTTTCTATATGCAATGTCCCTTTTAGTTTCCTTCTTCAGTTGTAATGTGCATTTTAGGAGAATATTAAAAAGTTAAGAAACTAGCTTTATCCCTTGTTGTGTTTATCATATGCTTGCATATAACAAGTTCTGTCTGCTTCTGATCATCCACTTGACTAAAGAAGATCATTCTATATTAAAATCGCCATTTCTTGAATTGCGTTAGTAAACCAGTAAGTTAAACATTCTTTCAATTCAGTGCATTTTATTTTCTTCCCCACAATCGACTGATATTTCTCTATGTAATTACAGTTTAAGGTTCATAGTAAATATGTCGATCATTTATATCGGGATACAAACATTCCAGAACTAAATTATATTCGATAACTTATGTTTGTGAAAAAGCTAAGAAGAGGAACATCTTAAATAGACACGTTTATTTTATATTTGGAACTTTTGTGCAGTCAGGGATTATTTACAAAATATGTATAATTGCCTGGTGTAAATTGACCTTATAATGTTTGTTTGGTTTGACCATTGACGGCACAGCAACACAAATAGGTTATTTAGTGCTGATACAATTCGAGTAAAGTGCCTTGTCCAAGGAAACACCAAAGTAGCTGACCCATAAACTTGAATTTATAAAGTTTACAAAACCATGATAGTATAATGCAATTTTAACCGAACAGAAACTTGTGTATTTCCCTCCAACCCTTCATACGTATAATGTATTGCTACTTTGTATTGTAGTGTTAAACCATTTTATTGTCAGGGCTGGTGCTACTTATTTTGATGTTATGACCATCTAACGTAAATTGTAAATATGTCTTTTATTTAACATTGGAGTATATACTTTCACCCTATTGCTTGTGTCGCTTGTCCTAGAAGGGTTTTTATGCACCCATTACTCAAGTGACCCTTGAAGGACTGACGACAAAGAAGGTTATGCCTTGTCTCTAACAACAAGAAAATTTGGAAATTTCGCATATAAGCAAATGGCAGTTCTATATGCTAACCATTACCTGTGCCACATATTATATTACACATTGTTATATTGTCTTTATGGGGGAAATAAATTTATTGCATTGTTGCTATTTAATAGCTGTGATAAACGGAGTTCACTCAGAGCAGCCAACACTATACAGAGTTGCCTCTTACTGTTCATCGGTTCATTATGTACACGTGTTTATAAGCGACAGCTTGCTACTACAAACATTCAAATTGTTGCAACTTGTCTATTAATACTACTAGTCGATTCTGGACACCTCTCTAAAGTTTTAATTTAGAATTTTGTCGGCTTGTTTCAGTATTAGATAACGTAGAAACGTTCACTTTAAACTCCTTGGTTGAGCTTGTTAGCATTTTTGTATATATTTTAGTCTTGTGTGCCTTTATGAGTGGGTTGCTTATATGGTCGGTCAAAAACGAATAAATATATAAAAATTGTTTGACTGAAGAGGAATCTATTTATCTCCATGTTTCTCCCTGGATATTTACACTGGTATTAAGGGGGACTATTCTTGAACAGACACATTTAAGCCATCTAGATCGAGATTTGGCTTGCAATGTGCAAGACCGGCATCCCATTTTCTCCTTGCTCTGCTTTTATGTGCTGAGTAAAAATTTTGTAGCAACGAATTTCTCTGCGTATTATGTATGAAATATCCCCGTTTTCTTTAACACGGTAAGATATAAGATATAGATTTGTAATTCTAAGTTTGTCCTTTCTATGAATCCTAGATAATCCTAGATAAAGTTATGGAAAAGGATTACCCTCTCTCTCTCTCTCTCTCTCTCTCTCTCTCTCTCTCTCTCTCTCTCTCTCTCTCTCTCTCTCTCTCTCTCTCTCTCTCTCTCTCTCTCTCTCTCTCTCTCTCTCCCCATAGGAAATAACTACCTTTATATCATTACCGTAATCATGCATGAAATTAGTGGAGTTGATGCAATAGGTTAAGCAAATGGACATTTTCATCGTTTTCAAAATCGAACTGTCGTTTTGTATCGATATTAAAATCAAACGTACAATTGACATCCTTACTTAAATCAAGGCAATGTATGAATTCTTTAAGTGAATTAAGCGCTGCCGGTGCTTTGCAAACATTTTCAAGTCGCACGTGTCTGTCCAACCACTTAAAATATTTTCGATAAGCAATCGATTCCCGTGTCTTTACAAACAAATAAAATATTCTAGGTACGCAACAATGTACCAATGTACTGTCTTTATAAGCACACATAATTCTCTAGAAGACTAAGCAATTTATGAGTCTAGTAGCACATAAAATATCTAGATAAGCAAGCAGATTATGTATATTCAAAAGCACATAAATTACTCTAAGTAAGCAAGCAATTTACGTATCTTTACAAACACATAAAAATACTCTAATTAAGCCAGCAATTTAAGCTTCCATTCTTGATGCCGTGATGAGGCACGTGTGCGTCTAGTTTTCTTTCTGCCACTTCTGCAGCTATCTACATTGCTGACACGTATATATACACCTATCTTCCTTCCCCATGTAAACCAGATGTTCCTCTATGGGCATGCAAACAGAGGATCATTCCACATTCCCCCACTAACCGGACTATTTCTTTGTACCAGGTATATTTCGCAGCCTGGTTTCACAGAGAGGTGGTATGTTCTATAAACTTTACGTATTAGAAGCTTGATCTAGTGAAATTTTCGACTGCACTGAGAGAGAAGAGCATTTCGTACGGATTAGAAGTGTATTTCTGAGAGAATAGGAGATAGCTGAGATGGCGGTACCATCGGTGATAAATATACAGCGAAATCACACGCAGGAACCCTGGGGATTCAGACTGTCTGGGGGCAGGGATTTTCGGTTACAGCTTCAGGTGAAAAAGGTAAGATTCACTACTTATAACCGTATGCCTCACTAATGATAAAAATTGATGTGTTTGAAATACACATTACACGGCACCGTATGCTTAGAATTGCATAGGGTTCATCCTTTGATTTCAAGGAAACAAAAACTACATCGTATATTTTCATCTACAGCCGTTGATAATCTAACGATACCACCATAAAATGGTTTTAGATATCTTTCCATGCGATGAACCTAGTATAGAATCTTTACTTTTTAAAATTGTAATTCAAATAGCTACTATATAATACGATGATAAATTGTTAAATATTTATTTTTCACCAATGCTTATTTGCAAAAGGGAGTTCGCATCGCAATTCCTGTAGCATTCTTCAGATATGTACGTGAATGACTAGAAGAAGGCAAAGAGCAATTGGTTTAACACAATTTTATGTAACTGTGTAACTACTGATTTTACATAGATTTCGCGAAAATTAATTAAATCTGAACTGAAATTTTAGTATATGATCCGAGTTGCTGAAATTTAAGCAAATCCAAGTTGTAACCAATCTAATAGCTTGCGTCAAGTTTTAACTTCAATGCATGTTAGTAAAAACACACGCTGATGTGTTCAAAACAGAAACTGCACAAATTTCACTTCTCCATTGCTTATCTGCAAATAGATTACGAACGGAGTTGCCCGCTTATTTGTTATTCCTTGGAAAAAGAATTGCTCTCATGGACTCTTTGCTCCACTCGTCTGGTCTATGAACAACAGCAATGCACTTTTAATATTTAAGGAATTTAAGCAGCTATTTTTTAAATAGAACTCGCATGACAATGTTTCAATTATAGTTTGAAATGATATGATTATATTGGTTATGATAGAGCAGTACTGTTTCCGAAATATATCCAGAAACATCACATCAAGTCAAACATCACGTGTTGTATCTCACGTCTCGTTTTCGAAATATTTCTCCAGTCGTCTTTTATTTTCTTCGCCTTGAAAAGCTACAAACATAACCGCACACGCCAGTACTTTTAAAAGATTTGCGATATTAAAAGCTCGTCTTTTTGGTATAAAACTACTGTGGCTTTGGCATTTTAACATTTATTTCAACATAAATAAATAAATAAGCTGTTTTCAAGCATCGTAACATATATACCATGACAAATCTAGACGTAACTAATATCCCAAGCACGTGCTCATCTTGTAATACTGGGATCACGTTATGCTGTCACACCTGTTCGAAAACTGATAATAAAGACAAGCAGATGAAAGCTTGAGATACAGTAGAGAGCAGATAAAAAAGTAGGTCTAGTGGCTGATAAGTCAAATTAAGTTACAACATTGGCAAAAATAAATGTTCATAAGATGTCTGCAGCATATGTTACAGTTATCTCATTCCTAAACATAATTAAAAGGACATATTTTTCCCAGTCTATAAATAGTAATTCTTGTTTACAGCAAAGTCTTTGCTGAAAACTTATTATTCTGCTATTTACAATGGCATTAAAACTTATAGAAATAACGTTGTATTTGTAAATGGATATCGGTGATACAATGATAACATTTTCTATCCCCATTTCCCACTGATAATGTTGAGTACAATATGCTTGTGTGGGATTCCACATTTTGGGCTCGACGTAGGCAAAGCTTTGTTTCTGTTTGAAAATTCTGACCCTCACGTCAAATTTCCCTATCTGACACCAAATGGCTTGTGATGGATTCTACTTGACATGCTGTATGTGTGTGTGTTCGTGCGTGTGTGTGTGTTCCCAAAAAAAATCTTTAAAGAAAGATTTTATGACTAAGTTTATCTTTATATCACAACTGAACATGTAATGTTACTTTCCAGTGTTAATAGATTTTGTTTATTAAGGATGTAAAAATATTGGAGGATATAATAATGGCCAAAAAAATGAGAAAATAATCAATGGTTACAACAACAATTGAAAAACGTAAAATTTAACCGAAAGAAACTCAAATTATTTACCTTATCAAGGAGGTGGTATCGTATGATTTTGAAGAAATTACAAGCTGTCGAGGCATTTTGCAGTCTTCTATTATAAAGACAAAACTGAATACACTTACTTCAGGAACAACATCTCAGGCCTTTCAGTAAACGCCCCCACCGCCCCTCTAGTCCCAGACTCCAATATGATACATTAAGGAGCAGGGGCCAGTTTTATGTACAAATCTAATGCCGCAATCAGTGACCTATTATAAACAAAATCATAAAAAATCAAATACACAAGTGAAGTCAAGAAGAACCATATCCTGAGATACCTATATTAAAAAAGCATAAAAAATATTATCCACTTGACCAGAGAAGTCAGTGGCAGTTCATAGCAGAAGTTTATGCACCTCAACCCCAAATTTATACTTGCAATTTTCATGTCCAAAGATCATTTTTGACGCCATGTGGTTCTAACGGGGCAAACACAAGCCCTTTTCCTAGATGCCAATTCTGCAAAACAGTGTGTACTAAAGAGGCTGATGCAGTTGAAAATAGTTGTCATCCAAGCCGTTTTTGAGATATTTTACTTGCCAAAAGCCCATGTGTTTATTGCTATGCGAGGCTAGCTCTTCTTCCTAGCTCTTATTGGTATTTCACTGTCAACATATTGCAGAGTAATTATGGAAGGTGTATATGCCTGACATCAATTTAAAGAAAAACACAAGCCAGAAACACCTAGTTTACAAATATATCCTTATATTTAATTAGTAAACAATAATTGCTGAAAAAGTCACACCATAGCCTTAAGTTAAGAAACTGTACCCTGCCACCTTAATGTAGCAATTCTGTGCCGGAAGGAAGCTTTGCAGCTTACGCAGGTAAACACATTCAAAATATGTCATATTTCCCATCAATGTAACGTCTATACATACGACGCAGGCATGTTAAAATAATCGATTAAAGTACGTCCGATATGCCGATAAATGTTTGCATTGAGGTGTTTTTCGTGGACGAAAATGACCGATTTGCTGTTGCGAATACAACCAATAAAGACATACTATCTGATAAAATTTGCCTATGTGTTTATCATTGCTTATGAGTCCTGTACTCCTTAGTCATGGGCAGCCCACCCCAACCCTCAAATTGTTTTTGTTACAATTTTACCGCCTTGCGTATATATATATATATATATATATATATATATATATATATATATATATATATATATATATATATATATATATATATATATATATATATATATATACGGATAACCAACGCTGGTGGAGGAAAATAGTATGATTGAAATAGTGAATTGAGGCCAATAGAGTAAAAAATGTGGGTAATGTGGCATGCTGAGCTCGGAATATTATAAGTTTAAAATATTAACCGTGTACTCCTACCCCCAACTGATACATAGATTCCATTGTAGAACTCGATTTGAAATTAGTCCCCATTTATTTTCCTTTCAATGGCTAACAAAATCAATGAGTTTATGTCTTTGTTTTGTGTTGTTTTGTTTTGTTTTGTTTATTAGTTCTTTCTTTTTTTGCGCCAAAGCCAAACAGCGAGACCCGATTTTATTCATTTTTTTATCTTAGCCTGTTCCGCCGAAAAATTGTCCAACATATCATAACTTCACATTGCTCTGGCATTTCTTTGTAAAAGCTTATGGTTTACAGTACCGTGTTTTAATGAACTAAATCAATAACGGGGATTTTCAAATAGATTCTCCCCGATAACGGTATACACGATTAAAATTCTTAAAACCAAAACCAAAACAACCTTCTTATCTCTAGACCTCCAAGAATTAAAGACCTCTCAATGATAAATAACATGCAAGCTGATGAAGCTGAAGGAAGCCAGAATTAATACTTATACAAACACAAACCGCGCCCCTCTGTGACCTGGAAATGTAGTGGATTATAAATCACCAGCAGGGAAAAGGTTTTACATGGCAAATGTACTTATTCCAGTGAGATACTGAAGAGATTATCTCCCTATGATTTGGAAACGTGTCGGAGACTTGTCTTTTTATATCTTAAATACTGATATTGACAATGCTAGTTGCTACATCTTCTACAAATGCCACTTTTCATTTTGGTACTTCTTCAAATCTCAAATCTCAGCTCCTCAAAACGATTGCTTTTCACGTTCCATCTTGAAAAGCTACATCCAAGACGTGCACAGTCATGTCTGTAACTAATAAATGTATGCGATATTAAACACCAGTGCTGTAAATTTAATAATGACATTAATGCTTTAATATATAAGTAAACGATTGTTTTCAAATAGAACCGTTCTGGGAAAGGTTTTTTTTTTATTGGTAAGGAAGAAATTAATGCCATTGTCCATTATAAAGTAGCTAGGAAGTAAATTATTTCATATAATTGAGTGATAAACGAGATTTTGATGTAAAGTCTGAAGACGTACGAATAACATTTTTAATTCCATCTCGTTTGCACAACAAATTAATATATTGTCAAACAGAATTCTCCCATCGATCAATTTGCGACCCTAATTCACACACACCCTCTCGGGTGCGGGAGGTCGTGGGTTCGATCTCCGACCGAGGCATACAAAAGACTTAATGGTACTAACAGCTAACTCGCTTGGCGTTCAGTATTGAGCTGTTAGTGCTAGGACTAACATACCTGGTGTCAGGATAATGTGACGGACTGGGACATCATGTTACGTATCTGCGGCATGATGCGCGAGTGCTAGACATCACTTTAAACTGCCACAATGCAGATATTATAGTGATATGACAGATTTTTTTTATCACTACGTTATAAATCCTTATTAGACAAACACAAACACACACACACACTATTTTTACACGCACCCTACCCCTATTTAAAAAGTAAAGGCGTTAAGGATATTAAAAAATGCACAATAATTAGTCATTTCATTTATTGATTTATAATTTATATAATGCCTGTCGAGTTTTTGGCTTTTTTAACGGAAACGGAAGCTCCCGATGTAAAAAGCCAGACAGATTATTCATTGCTGGTCTTGAATTGTCTATTTCAGTAAAAACTGTGGTCTGCCTCCAATAATTTGAATGTCTTGTTATATCATTTCTAAAACAAAATAGACAAATAAATAGGAAAAAGTCTTGAATACAAGAGATGCAACTCCAAAATATACGTAACCATTGACATTAGCAAAGACGCTGAACTACATAACATCTTTCGGCTGAAACCATATACTGGCCTATACAAATATAATTGGCGACCGTGTTGCTAATGAAACTCCGGTCTAATTTAAAACGCCAACAAATTGAAAGTTTTTTTTTTTACCTCTGGTGACGTTCAGGTTAGAAATTTTAAATCGATAAATGAATTGGCTAAGTTTTGAGCAGTGTTTACATCTTTGACACCTTCTGTTTTTAAAGTCGGTAGAGGGGTACAAACAAACGAGATGGCGTGTGAATACTTTGTGAATGCAGGTCTTTGAACTCAACATCTATCTCCCATGCATTAAAGTAAAATTTATCTACAAAAAGTTGCCAATTTATACAAAATCAAATGTTTACTTTGTCGTTTAAAATCTAAGTGATGAATGCTGACAGCTAGTTTGTACAGCATTAAAAAAATGTAGAGCTTCTTATCTCGATATTCCAAGCTATCATTTGCAGCAGAAATGATTGCGACCTTGTGAGAAACTGACTTCAGAATAAACAGATTTTCACGCCAAAGAAGAAATTCGACCCGCCGCAATCCCGAAATGAAATGCAATGTTTTAAAATCACTAATAGTGAGAAATAAATCTAAATTTACTCCATTTGTTTTTATTTCCACGATGTATCTACCAAAATTATGAGAGGTTATTGCCCTGTGATTTAGAGGGATGTAGATGTTTTCATTTATGATGAATACTTCTGTACAAAGCGAGTTTTCTAATTGATTCTTAAAAAAGTCATGTTAGATTTTGATGAAAAGATCTTTTGTTTCTTTCATTGTATATATACACATCAGCTATACTACTGTGTTATTTGTGTCTGTATATTCCTTTTCTCGTTTCGTTACAGTTTAATAATTGTTTGATTATGGAGTGTCGGTTTTGGGAACATATTTTCCAATTAACTAATTACACTAAACAAACGTCAACGTGTTCATTATTCACATGACGTATGGGTAGAATGGAGTATTTTCATAAGAGTAGACCCACATAAGGAATTTATCCTAAATCCCGTTGATTGTCTCTGTCCAGGAATATTACATTTTGTGAGCACTCTGCGTTTCTGTTGAAAATATTCTCTGAATTAAATAATTTGAAGAAAGAAATTCCAGCCTAAATGAACTTTGGACACAACAATAATTGATTCTGCTAGATCTTAAAGCACGAATGAATAATCTTTCCAATGACAAAATAATATAGTCTTCCACTTGACCTCAGGTCACAACTAACATTTACTAAAAAAATACCTAATGGAAAAAATTCTAGGAAGTTCTTAATGTTTACAAATAAAATGTTAGTTGTTATTAGACAATCTGTTACAAAAATGATAATATATAACCTGGACTATGTCTGACACATCATACAAATTGTAGGGGAATTCCTATAAACTAGACTGAGACCAATAACTCAACAAAACAAACCATGTTTACTTCTATTAGCAATGATCCTGTTATTATTAAACCCATACACATAGAAAATATTTTCGCTATGTATCAGTAATTCAGGTAAAGTAGAAAATGAAATTCAATTTGGACACGGGTACATACAATGTTACATTAGAAGAGCATATAATGAATTTGTTTTAACTGTTGTAAAAAGCTAACAAACAATGCAAATTAAATATACGTAACATTATATACTTTTTAAAGAATGTTAGAATCTTTATTAATCTTTTATAATTTTCAAAACCTAACTTTAAATAGGCATTATAAAAAACCTAGATTGTACTAATCTTGTTAAGACCAAACAAAATACCTACCTAGCTACCTACCTACACACACATACATACATACATACATACATACATACATACATACATACATACATACATACATACATACATACATACATACAGACAGACAGACAGACAGACAGACAGACAGACAGACAGACAGACAGACAGACAGACAGACAGACAGACAGACAGACATACATACATACATACATACATACATACATACATACATACATACATACATACATACATACATACATACATATCAAAAGGCAAATTTGTGTCTATGGTCAGTTAATAGCAGCGGTTGATTTAAAAAGGGAGAGTGAATATAGTGGAGTGTGAGGGGCGCGAGTGATATGATCCCTACCGGTAATGGTGTATGATCGACCACTTTGTTATTGCCTGAATGGAGCAAACAATAAAAAAAAATTTGAAATTAATGGAGGGCATAATAGAGATCTGAACAAAGATATAGAATGGAACAACACAAGTCCCCGTATGCAAAATACAAAAATTAAATCAATTACATAAACAAAATGATCTGAACATGAACTTTTAATTATACACTTTCTTTTAGAAAAAGAATTGCAAAATTTATGCGAAATGCAATTAGCCGTTTTGTTATACCGATAAAAGAAACTTCATCAAAGAATCCAGTGAACGATAAAAGTCAAACTGCCGGCATGTCAGCATAACCTGGTTGCTTCTGGTCCTTTCCGAATTTGTTGGTCATAAATCAGAGTTGCTGCGTTTCTTCTTCTTCTTCTTCTTCTTCTTCTTCTTCTTCTTCTTCTTCTTCTTCTTCTTCTTCTCTCTCTCTCTCTCTCTCTCTCTCTCTCTCTCTCTCTCTCTCTCTCTCTCTCTCTCTCTCTCTCTCTCTCTCTCTCTCTCTCTCTCTCTCTCTCTCACCTCTTTATGTCATCAAGCGTAACTTGGTTTTAGACTGCACGCGGATTTTCCTCGGTTAAGAGAATTCACAACTTAATTATGCGGATGAATTAATCTGACTTCACATATTGTCTTAACCACAGTACTTGTTAGCTAGCCTTTCATTGACAGAGACAGTAAAATCAACTCTTAGAATACAAGCTGCATATCATTTAAGATAGATAAACTGATTCGCACAGTTCGTATCAGAATAATGCATACAATACATAATTTCTATTATACACAAACCACTAAATCCCGAACACATTCATATCAATAAAATAGCATCTGACATTCTTACAAAACTCGCACACACACACACACACACACACACACACACACACACACACACACACACGCGTCTGTTTCCGAGTCTCTCAAATTCTTACAGACCTCCGTCCCTTGGACGATTTATTTAAGGAGAAAATTTACCTGTTAATTGCCTCAGAGGGACTTAAACTAGCGCATTTCGCATGGTAAATTATTTCAGACACTGAATTTCGTCTGGGATACACACCCTCTCGTTTAGCTTAGCCAATCAAGATTAACTGTCTCTAACCGTGAAAACGTTAACTGGGCCATTGAAGTTAAAATAATTATCTCTAGTCCGCCTATTTTAATAACTATTTATGGTTAATTTAATTTTACGACACTAATTTCCAATTGACACAAATTGTGTCTGGAGTATCTCGACTTTGTTGTGTTCCTCTATTTGACCTTACTTTACCATTTCTGTCAGACTGTTGCCCTAGCGGGTCGTAATTAAAATCAAATTATGCCCCAAACAGAGAATATACAATCCTTCGCAAGCAGCAATTTATTGCGAACCTAGCCCATAAGTCATTCTTAATGGTTACGTGTCACGCTAACCACAACAAAATGAGATAAGACAAAACATCTACAATAATTCTGCAAAATTACACTCAACAATTCATCGCCGCTCAAACTGCAACTCCGGAAGCGAGTGTACTTCGACCTTTCATGAATTTAAAGAAAATATATGTGCCTGCTTTGTATGCGAAGTGTCTTACTTAGTACATTGCCAGGAGTAATATTCATTATTCCCATATGGTACCTATCTTACCCAGTCCATTTTTAGGTGTCATTCTCATTTTTCCTACCTATCTTACCTAGTCTATTCTCAGGTGTTATTTAATTATTTTATACGGTACCGTACATGTCTTACCCAGTACACTCTCAGGAGCAATTTTCATTATTCCTATACGGTTCATGTCTTACCATTCCACTGTCAGGTGTAATTTTCATTGTTCCCATACTGTACCTGTTCTACTTAGTCATTGTCAGACATAATTTTTATTATAAACGTGCGATACACGTTTTACCTAGAATACAGTCAGTAGTAATTTTCATTATTCCTTTGCGTTACAGAACAATGATATGAATGTATAAGCGTTCAGTTATGTACAGAGTACACGCGATCTAGCATCATAATTCTTAGGTCGTCTTATTCTTCTTTTCCTTATTCGTACCACCTTATAAGGTAGGTTTCGGCTCCTTAGTTCCGTTCGATTTCGTGATATGAAAGGTGCTAGATCATTGGATTCGCAAGAGAGTGATGATTTTTGCCATTAATCTCTTTTTGATTTTGAAAATTCGTAGTTCATTTACTTTTAAATGTAATTTGTAGCTTACATTACTTTTTAACTATAATACGTAGTTCATTTACTTTAGATTGTAATTCGTAGTCCATTTACTTTTAATTGTAATTTGTTGTTTATTTACTTTTAATTGTAATGTGTACTTCATAAAATTCGTAGTTTTTTAAATTTTAATTATAATATGTACTTCATAATTTGTAGTTCATTAAGTTCTAATTGTAATGTGTACTTCATAATTCGTAGTTCATTAATTTTAATTGTAATTAGTAGGTTATTTTACTTTTAATTGTAATTTTTAGTTCACGTACTATTTATTGTAATCTCTGTACGAAACTAAAAGTGTAACGGTTGCGAGTGTATTAGTTTAGGAAAAAAATTAGTTCATACACTCAAAAAGTAGAACCGTAGCAAGTTTGAAGTAGACACAACAACGCCCTGACCGAATGTCGCCTTCGGCGTCCCCCACCCCTTCAGAAAATATACCACAAACTGCTTTTTTTTTAAAATGTATTAATGAAAATAATAATTTAACGTAGGTTCTCTAATGAGAAGGCTGTATCTTTTTTAAGCCCGTATCTCCCGCCAATTATTGCAGACCTGCCATAACGGTACCACGTTACTAACAACATGATAATTTAAGTTAAATGATTTATATCCTTGTAAAATTTTTTTATCGAAAGCCCTTTTTTCGCAAAGAAATATCCGATCCAGCTTAATTTCTCTTGCACTATATATATATATATATATATATATATATATATATATATATATATATATATATATATATATATATATATATATATATATAACCACATCTCATTTCCTTTTCGTATAAAACTAATACCAGGTGAATATATATTTTGACCCTGGCATACGTTCGCAATGTTTAATATACCAACTCGTACAAAAAGAAATTGTATTTAACTGTACTCCCACTGTTGAACTCACAGCGCAGCAAGTTTATTCTTAACTAGCATTATGGTTTCATATCTCTGGATCCAAGCCTACCCTCTGCAGACGAAATGATATCAGACAAAACCTTGTGAAAAACTGAAGTAGGAATAAACCGATCAACCTATCTATCAAAAAATACAAACCACTATGCTACAATCCTGAGGAGAAATGTCGTATTGTTTAAAATCACGAAAATTTTAAAGCGTCTGTGTGTCTGATATGGATTTTCAACGTAACTTTAACAGCTTTCAGTAATTTCGCTACTATGTCTGCAGTGTGGTAGTTTATAGTGATGTCTAGCACTGGGGCATCATGCCGCAGACATGTAGCATCATGTCCCACCCAGTCACATTATTCTGAAACCTTGCCGACAAGTCCTAACACCTACCTCAATGCTGAGCGCCAAGCGAAGCAGCTGATAGTACCAGTCTTATATGTCTTTGGTATGACTCTGCCGGGGTTCAAACTCGCGACCTCTCAGATCCGAGGCAGACGCTCTATGCACTTACTTAGGCCATCAGAGCGGTCCAAAAATTTAAACATTTTCACATATATACTACACCAAGTGTGATACATATTCCCACGACAAATCAACCAATTAAACCATTGCTGACAAATACCGTTATCCCCCCCCAAAAAAAGTTAGATTTTTACAATTTTATGCTAAAAGAAGAGACATTTGATTGTTATTGATGGGGATGAGGCGTAGCGCCAACTCTTTATCTTATCCGTATCTCATGTGGAACGATACCAACACAAGACAAATCGTCATCTGTGTCTCATGACAAACGAGACCAAAATGAGTTTATTCACCTGCTCTGTATCTAATGTGAAATGAAACAAACACGGGTCAACTCTTCATTGGCTCGGTATGTCTCGGTGCGATCTGGATTTTTGAAGAACGATACCAGATCAAGCACATTCGTCTGATCTGCATCTCACCTGGATCTGTACCAAAACGACCAGATTCTTCAGACCTGTATCTCATATGGAATGACACCAAATTAAGTCAACTCTTCGTCTGATCTGTATCTCATGTGGAATGACGCCAAAACAATCATATCTGTCAGATATATATCTCACGTGGAAGAACACCAAATGAATCTTTCCGTACCATGTCTCACGTGTAACAATAACAAAATGAGCACATTTGTTAGATCTTAACTCAGGTGGAACAATGCCAAAGGGAGACAACTCTTGTCGTGTTATGTTTCTCATGTGAAACGATGACAAAACAAGCCCATCTATCAGATCTGTACTGCATGACATAACACTCCACATTTAATATACTCCGAGTATCATGTGGAACGATCAAAACGAACGCACATTCCTAATTTGTATTTCATGTGGAACGAAACAAAATTAGCCAGCTTTTCGTCGGATCTGTACCTCATGAGGAATGGTGCCAAAACGAACCAATTCTTTATGTTATCTTTAACAGGAAACATGTGCTTTTAGTTCAGCGTATCTAACTTTATCTATTCTCAATTATACACTTGATTTCGCTTAACCATATCATTGAATGTAACGTGGCAGCTTATAAAATTTACCTTCATGTACATTTCATCTCTTTTTACCATACCCTTGTGTTCATGGAATTGACCATTATATACCAAATTAGTGACTGCAACGCTGACGGTAATACAATTTATATTATATTATATTATATTATATTATATTATATTATATTATATATATATATATATATATATATATATATATATATATATATATATATATATATATATATATATATATATATATATATATATATATATATAAAACCATTCTTACAAGTCTTATTTATGAATTTTAAATAAGTAAGACCTATTTATTTAAATTAAATTTACAGTCATATACATTTGATTTCGGGTAACTAATTTCTTGACTGTAACGCGCATGCTTATGTAATTTACCGACATATTGATCTCTCCTAACAACGGCCCTTGCTTCTAATACGCGTGCTCATGCATTTTACCGTCATATACCTTTCATGCAACTTACTGTAATATACCTTTAAATTTTCTTAACCTTATTCTTGATTCAAACTCTGATGTTCGTGAAATTATCTGTAAACATGACACTTTATTGCAATGATTCTTCTCTTTCTTTCCCCTATTGTTATTTGTCATTCTAAATGACCAGATTTGAATCTCGTCACTCTTTCCATTTAAAGAATATTCGTATTACAGATTCATTCCTTTAGATATCCTTGGGTAGTGAATACTGCCAGAGGAATATGATTTTAGGTGCCGAGTCGATCCGGAAGGCTTTGAGTTCATATGCCGCTGCGAGAAATATAAATAATTCTGACACATGTTAGGTTTTAATCCTACCATCGCACATACGCTTTCTCCACATAAGTCTAAAACTTGTATTTCCTTACGTCCCTTGACCCCCACCCCAACGAAAAACATCGAGACAATATCAGTAGTACTCAAGTACGTGCAAAAGCCGTGTAACTGTTCGTATTTTAATACAATGATGGCGGATTAAAGCTTTATAGTTCGAGATTAGAGATCTGTACAGGCACAGCTTTCGCACTCCTTCTGAACTCGAATAACAATAAAATTCGACTTTTATTGAAAAGCTAATGTATTATGTCAATTTACGTAAGCGTTGTTGATTCAATGTTAACTCTGACCTTAAAGGTACATTTACATCGATGGTTGTTTATTAACAGTGGAGGAATTTAATTTGGGTGCACATAAGACGCCAACTCTGATTGGAGGTTTTAGATTTACCAACTCGGGAGGATTTAGATTCGGGTACACATAGAGCACCAACTCTGATTTTGGATGAAAACAGAGATGCAATATAAAATCAATAACATCATTTATATCGGATCAAATGTGTCATGTTTCCTAATTAGCTCCATCCATTCAACCATCAGCTAAAACATGTATTCCAAAATAAGTCACCTTTTGTTATTCATACGACAATGCAAATAAAACAAAGCATGATGGGTTTTTTTAAAAAAAATATTGTTTGTTTTTTTTTTACTTGCATCATAAAACGTAGTCTACGTTTTACACAGTTTTGATTTACACCACGAATTTTAAGTACAAATGCGTAAATGTTTTCGTCAGTTTTGTTCGGACTCGATGTGAATACCACTTGTGGGATTCACGTCACTAACATTTCACAATCGCACGCATGCGTATAGATAGATATCACTTGTGGGATACTTCATAAGCATTTCACGATCGCACGCATAACTGCTTGTACGAGGCTTTATATTTTTCCACATCGCAGCCACAAACTTAAGAGACCGGTGTTTATCACTTTATAGGCACAGAGCAGTTTACGCAAAGGTGGGTAGGGCGATATATGGGAAGGGGATAGAGAGGGGATGTTATTATTTAGGAATAAGATAATGTCTCTCTTCAATAGCTAGGGAAATAATGTTTTCTCCTATTTGATTCCTGTCAGTTTGTCTGATACACTGCATAATCAAGTGGAAATATTTTTTTTTGTTCATGGTGTGGAGGGTAGTTGTACTGTTTATCGTCGAAACAAAAAAAAATCAACTAGTCCTTTGCAAGAATTTTTTTAAAACATAACCTGCTTCTTTTATGTGTACGTATGACTACAGGAGTCTACAGTTTTATCAATAAAGTACGAATGTATTATAAGTTAATTTATAATACCGTTAATATGATTTCATGTCAGAAATTTCGTTGTGCTTTATTGATAAAACTGCAGACTCCTGTAGTATGATCAATATATTCAAAGACAAAAACAAACACGTAGGCCCATAATGAGAACAAACGTGTGGAAACAAAATTTCTCTTTCCCCATCCCTAATAACAAATAAACATAGAATTCCGCATGTAAACAAAGCAACAAGAAAGAAAATAACCACTCAACCCTCTACCCCATTACTGATCAAGAACATAGTATTTTGCATGTAAACATAGCAACAACAACAACAACAACAATAACAATAACAATAACAACTTAACACCCACCCACCCACCCCCAAAAATCAACGGTTCTTTTCCCCATTCCAAAAATGCTCAGAAAAGTTAGTTAGGGCAGGGAAGTAAACAACATACTACACACTACCTGGCTTGGACATCTTTTCGCATAGAGTTCGTTCATGACACAACTAATTCATTAAAATGCTGGCATGAATGCATGGAAACATAAAAAAGATGGCGTTCAGTCTTGTTTCTTACTTCATCTACTCCAAGGAGACGCCTAGAATTCTTTTGAATGACGTCAATAATTTCATTGCATGAAATTACATAACTATTTTCGTACACACGGTCTTAGAACAGTGTGCAGAATATTTTTTTAGCAAACCTGAAGATGCATAAAAAGAAGTAATGTATATGCTGAGTGATCGTAGAAAGATAGACTGGCTTCACCGTAAAGCGAATGTCGGAAATACATACAAGGTTTCTTGAGGTTGTCTTAAACTAATGCATTCCATAGATTTGAATGTGTGCTGGTTAAAAAAAAAATAGAAATTAAAGTCCGTTTGTTTGCTTGTTTGCTTTTCAAAAAGTAAGTTTTAAAGCAGAAGAATGGCATTTGTACTCGATCTTTAGAACAGTTGCACCGCACCTATTGATTAATTTATGAGAGACCAAATAT
The DNA here is from genome assembly GCA_016746295.1 of Potamilus streckersoni. NCBI lineage: Eukaryota > Metazoa > Mollusca > Bivalvia > Unionida > Unionidae > Potamilus > Potamilus streckersoni. Next base: position 3,663,174 of record JAEAOA010000364.1, read on the forward strand.
ATCCCTCTGGCTGGTTGCCCCGTTAGCGAGATGGGCGTTCAGCTTAAATACTGGGTTTTCTAACCATCCATTTAAAATGCTCGGACTGCCTTTCAGAACAATCTTTATACGCGGGCTTCTCGCGAGCTCTCGGATATATTAGCGGTGACATTTCTGAGAAGTACCCCCATTTAGCCGAAAGGATTTTATATCTGTACTCCCTCGGATCTTGTGTGTTGTTCTTTTATTAAAAGAATTTAGTCTCAATAATTTATTTCATATTTTAATTTTTTTAAATAGGGGATGATCTATATACTTTAGGTTCTTACTAGAAAGCCTGAGCTGGCTTCCCAGTGTTCCTAGAGAATGAAACTGAGGCTGTACTCCCTCCCCCAGACACAAAACCAAAAGCCGGATTCCTCCCCTGGTTTTTCTGTAATCTGTTGCTAGTAGAGTTCCTATTGCACTGTGTTTGCTATATGTTTATTGGTATATTGTCTGGTAGTAACTGTAATGGCTAGCATCTATTCCAAGCAAATCGTGGTGAGTTTTCTATTTCCCATATATCTTTATTAAACAACCCCCAAATAACCTTAGTGCCTACAACTTCCTTCAAGCACGGAGCGATCCGAGTTTGCGCACCGACGAAACCAGTCCCGACGCGGACTGAATTCCCGTGTCAACTCCTGCCGGAAGTATAAACATTATAGATAGATTCTTTTTCTCAAGAAAACTAAGATTTTTTGAGAAACAAATTTTAGACTTAATCCTATAATGGAGACAATTTTGTTCGCCAAAGGCAAAAATAAACAAAATATTTCGAAAGTAATTCCTTTCTATTGTGTATTATTTTGTAAAGGCGAGACAATACGGGATACACGCAATTAGTGTGGTTATCAGTTATACATGTTTACTGAGAAGGACATTATGAATTTCATTGCATTAAAGATTTACGTGTCTAATAGTTTTTTTTAAAAAAATTATAATTAGTTGTCCATATTTTAACATTGTTTGAGTATTAAAATCTAATTCTGGTGTAAAATCTCTTTATTTATTTGGAATGTTGTCTAAGTACGATAACATGTTTTCACCATACCCTCCTGTATCGCGAAATTCAATACTTTTTTTCCATAGAAAACGTTTGTATGTACTCTGATAATTTTTCTACGACTTGGACTTTACATGCTTTGTATTGTGCAGATATATACACATTTAAAATATTCCACCACCACCCAATTTTATATGTACTATTATCCCTTTAAAGCTAGATTCCCCCGCCTCCATTTCTTCCTTCTGTTATGTGTTACGCTTAAGTTTTACTATAATTGCCACTCCCCCTCTTATATCATTCAAATTATAGTTTACCACTACACGGTAGATGACCGGTCAGTTTTACTCGGTTCTTTCCGTTCATTTGTCATGAAAATTTTAAATGATTTGAGAGAGCAATTTCTCTAAATAAATTGTTTTAAAAACTCCAAGGAAAACTATTGACAACAATAAGTTACTGAGACGTTTTAGTCCTAGTGAAAACATGCAAATATGTTAGCGTCATCTAAGTCAAAAGACGTAGGTTATAAACCCTAGGCAAAATATCTCTTCAAATTAACCAAAGAATACAAACTGCTCACCAGATGTACACACTCAATTCTCTCAAAAGAATACTATAACCTCATGTTGATTGCTACCACTTTCTTGCACAACGCCTTTCTTTTTTTTAAATCATTTCTCAAGGAACTAGTAATAATGAAAGGAAAGTACAGAATCTTATGGACTAAGCGCATCCACTACTGTTCATATTATTCATATATATATATATATATATATATATATATATATATATATATATATATATATATATATATATATATATATATATATATATATCTTCTGTTTTGTTTTTTTTGTTGTTGTTTTTTTGCGTGAGGTCATTACGACTTGATTTAAATGACAATTCGGAACGAGAGTGATATTGGGGTTAAACGATGTGTGCAGGCAATGGCATTGTTTACCGATCGATGTCTTATTGGCAATCGGAACATCAGTCTTTCCCGTCGAATGATAGTAGTAAACTACCTCGAATGTACAAAGTAGCCATTTTGAATTCCCTCTAGTCCATGGCTGTTAATATGTCATAATGACTTTAAGCACTAATTTCTTAATCTAAAAGTTGCACAAATGAAACTTCGATTTAAAACTACAAGTATTTCATTGAAGGTTTAAACATCGGCATGTGATATTTTCAACATCTATCGTTTCAGTGATCTGTTCTTCGCATATTCAGCTACATGTACATTATACCTCGTATTCTCCTCAGGGCCGACAAGGGGAAGGGGCATCCGGGGATATATCCCAGGGCCCTGAGTCTCCTTCAGGGTCCATGCTATTATTCGACTGTCACATGAAAGCGACGATGATGTTCCAATTGCGTCATCTCTGGGAGCAGGTTGGTCTCAAAGCACAATTAATTTTACTATATATTATCTACATTTGTTGCTCAGCACTGAACTTTCCACTGTGTGACAATCAATACAAATCATATGTTAATCTAAAATACCTTCAAAGATGACTTCACGGTGAAGTTCTTGTCATAGGTTCACTGGCATCTTTTGAGAGGCTGGACTGTAAACAAACTAGCATGCAATTGAACACAGATATCACTTCCGGATCATCACCAAGACCTTATTACTCACTGTGCACTGTCGCAGAAACACACACAGACAACCATGCCAGAAGCTCATATTCTAAAGAGAAAAAAAAAATTGCCAGTAAATCCATACCAAGAATGTCTAAATCTAACTCCTGTATCCCCAACAAAAGGATGCACGAAAGAATGCTCTAAAAATGGACTACCTCTTTATTGCACAAGGCCTGTTGTTTTTCAAATCGTGTGTGTGTGTGTGTGTGTGTGTGTGTGTGTGTGTGTGTGTAAACTGCGGCATTCGTATGTACTGAACTGAACCAGAGAATACAATAGCAGTCTTTGAATAGGGAATGTAGTAATAGTGATCAAAACCTAGATTTTCAATTAAATGTAAATTATGGCGGAGGTGAATTGGGCTTGATTTTTGATGGATCGCATTGGGTTGTGTTAATCCTTTCATCATTCACTGTGGTGTTTCGTTAGAGCTAATACGGTAATAGGTACATAACTATTTGGTTCCCCGCCGGTTTCCATTGACAATGGAATGTAGTTAAGAGTCTCAGCAATAGCCAAATTAGTCCCGAATGTAATATGAGCCCTATCTGCAAATCTTCCCCATGGTAACCCCCATTTGTATCGACCCTTGTATTAGTAACAATCCTTGGAATAAGACTTGTATGGTTGTGTTATGAAAATATTTACAACATTTTGTCCATTAAAAAAAAAAGTAGCGATATGAGTGCGCGCGTGCATGTGTGTAAACTGTGGCAAGCAAGACTAGCTTTGAAACCTGTGTATCATTGTGGTCTGCGTAAGATCGAAATGTTATCAACATAACTTGAAGCTGTTTCTTGTTTTCTCACCAGATTTTGGCATATGCATACATATTTCACACGTTATTAAACAGCTGCTCATACATCAATACATCATCTGAAGTTACTTTTAGTAAGTTAATCGACTCAACGGAAGAGTTTCATATCATAAGCCATTATAGCAGAAAACAAAGCATTTAACATCATAAAACACACTCTTTTTCTCTCTCTCTCTTTCTCTCTCTCTCACACACACACGCGCGCGCGCGCTCACACATTACACACATTGTGAAATTACATATCCAAATATATGACACGGAGATATGTGTGCAGTATATTAGAGAAAATTATATGCCTTATTTTTTACACACTCGCATGACGACCTAGTAATTAATTCTGATCTATCTACACAATCATTTAAAACTTCCTATGAATGAAATCATACGATTGTCTGCTACACACGAGTGCTTATAACACCGACCAAGCTCTATCATTGTTTTTTTGGTGATGTGTTCTTGCTTAGTCGTGATGCAAAATGGACTGGTGTGTGCAGTCAAGGCGATGAGTCCCGTTTACCTGCGGACATGGTTCAAATAACCGTAGAGTATGAATGAAAAATTCTCTAACCTGTATACTAGTATTAAATCATAATTCAGCCTACTGTTATCAAGCATTCCCCTGTAGAAACAACAAGAAATGGTGCTACTCGTTCTGTCTGGTGTTTATTTATAATTCTCTCTCTCTCTCTCACACACACACACACACACACACATATATATATATATATATATATATATATATATATATATATATATATATATATATATATATATATATATATATATATATATAGATAGATAGATAGATAGATAGATAGATAGATAGATAGATAGATAGATAGATAGATAGATAGATAGATGCAATAAACTGACGACGAACAGTACGAAACTAGTAACTAACTAGGCTAAGCGCTTTCGACTCTTAATGAGTCTTTTTCAAAGGCAAATACAAAACATATATACGACAAACAAATAAACACAAAAAACGTTGTGTTTGTAAACCTCTACATGGCTGTCTCCACATGTGTTAAAACTATAAATACAACCAGCTTGTATAGACTAGTTGCGGATACTGAAAACGGTGTATAATTCCCTAAAAGTCTACAAGCCAAAGCGACATCTATTTTTACTTTTTGTACATTTATGTAACGCAGATTATATCCCGGATATTTAATTCTATACCGGTTATTCTTATAGTAAAAATTGTAAGATAATAAGATTTAGAAAATGTTAAATTCTACTAATGCAGAGTTTTCATTTTCTAGTCTTCTTGGTTTAGACCGCTTGGTTTCAATGTTCTATGGCGGCTTATCCAGTATGATTCCTTTTCCTTCCTGGTTTCGGAACTCCAGCTGTGGTTGTTAGCAATAGCGATAAGTATTATATCACTGAAAGTGTGGCCAGGGGAGGAGAAGTGTTCTGCGACCGGGCTTCTGTACAGCTTTTTTGTCATCCAATCAGATCTATGAAGGTTTATCCTTTTGTGTAGCTTTTCAGTTTCTCCGACGTACTGAAGGCCACAGATCTTACATGTGATGAGATAAATCACATTCTCTGTTTTACACGTTTTGTTTGGACCATGTATGTTTAGCTTTTGTTTAGTCACTGTGCTAGTGAATGTCTTGGTCTCTATCATATGTTGACTAGTTTCGTACTGTTGACTAGTTTCGTACTGTTCGTCGTCAGTTTATTGCATCTATTTTAATCAATCCCTGACACAAGTGATCCCTTAGTTGATCCAGTACGCTTGAAAGGGTTGTTATTCGCCATATGATTTGTATTCTTTATATATATATATATATATATATATATATATATATATATATATATATATATATATATATATATATATATATATATATATATATATATATATATATATATATATATATATATATATATATATATATATATATCACAATTTTTAAATAGAATTTATACATTCTGACAATATTCTCTTCCGCCATATTTATTTTCCTCGTCAGGGCTTACTGTCTTCTACTCGGTTACAGTCAAAAGAAAATGACACCTTTCCTTGCCAGATTCATTAGGGGTAAGGAAATGGGAATGATTGGAATAATGATAGTGAGCTTTCCTTTTTAATTTACTAACCTGTCTTGCTTTGAAATATTATCTGAGAAGAAGAAATTAAAATTAATATAACGCTAGCCTAAATAAATATGTATCTTTGACGAATGTAATGGCAGCAATGCGGCCATAGTACACAATTAATTTTACTAAAGATATTTTCTCTGATCAAATTTTACAAATATCCATCATTTGAGCTTGTATATGGTGTAGGAATATATATATGCTGATATCATTTAATATCATTCCCAAAAAATATTATATATGTGTATACTTGGTGGAAATTTTTTATTTTTTAATTGTTTTTTAAATTTCATTTAAATTTTTTAAATTAAAATTATTTTTTTACTTCTAATTTCATTTTTATATTTTTAAAGTCAATATACATAACATATTAAAATTTCATGTATATGTCATTAATAATAAAAAATTTATATCAGTTTCAAGTTTTTACTGACAGGGTCAATGTTTTTGTCAAACTTTTATATTTGCATTTTATTTTGCATGCCACTACTGTTTCAACTTCATACATAAAGTCTTTTGAAATTTCCTTGCAAGCAAGACATGTGACAGCTGTCAGAAAGTGTGTAGTGCTGGTGTTCTATAGGGTGCAATTTGAGGTCCAATTGTTCTTAAGAAACCAAAACTAAATTTGCTATATCTTCCTTAATTATAGGAATTTTTAAATGCAGTAAAAACCTAATTGTAATACTTGATAAGGCCTGTCTGAAAATAGTCTTGAAATTAAACATTATTGATATATTAAATTTTAATGGAAATTTAAATAAATATATAAATTTTAAAATTTTTTTATTTTACAAAAAATAACTTTTCATACAAGTTATGACATTCAGTTTGACAAATTTAAGGCAGCAATGTTGATTAATGAATGGTCTTTAAAACAAATGGTCGTTTAGGTCTGTACAACTGATAATATTAATCCCAGGGGTACTGAAGCATGATAGCTCACAGTGATTTTAACAGCAAATTGCAATGTGCCTATCCAGATGCATATAGGTGTACATACTAAAGAAACAATGACAGGTACTATGTTCCACATTTATTGTTTCAGGTACTTGGACAGTTGTTTGTATAACTAATATCCCACTCAAATTTAAAGTTTTGATGGGACCACTACCATGTTTTATAGCAAATATGCATTACATTTTAATGCCGATAACTACAAAAGTCAACAATGCAATATGAAAATACAGTTTCACCTTACTGAAAAAAGATGCGAATCTCTCTCATGAAGATCTAAGCCATGTCTTTGAGATGCTGTATATCAGTGTACTGATATGAACTATCTTGGTCACTTATAGCAGCACACTGCACATGTCCTTATGAGACCTTGCTATCACCATTGGACTACTGGAGAGCTTCCAAATTGATCCAACTCTAATACTTTGTTCCAGATACCAGACTAGACCTGAAAATATATAACATGTTTCACTTAATTCTAAAAAAAAGGAAGATGTAGGCAAATGAAGTTAAAATGTGTTAGATATGGTGATTTCAAAAAAACATTCAGGTTGCAAATATGGTTAAAAAAGGTAAACTTGATAGAGTGACCCTCAAAGATGTGAAGCAATGGGCATGTATTAAAGTGACAAATGCATCCTAAAAATAGATGAAGTTTCTACAAGCATATTTAGCCATTTACAGGTTAAATAACTAATCAGGTAGAGTATGTATCATAAAGTTTAAGGCAATGATAGAACGGTGAGGTTTGATCATTGGTGCAAACATTGATACATACTAGTATAGTGGAAAGTCAAATGACAATGTACCAAATTAAAATTTATTACTATATGCAATCCTATTCATGAAGGAAAAACAATTTTAGATATTGTGAGTGAATATAGCAAACTGTGGCCACACAGATCAACTATAGGTACCAATAGATCCTATATCATCAACTAAATGTGAAATTTGCATCCCGAAAACTTGTAAACAAGGATGGATATTTGCATGTGTGGGACATATGCAATGTACTTGTTAAAATCACATGTGCAAACATGATTCAAATAATCTGTTTGAACATTTTTAGTCTATTTTTAAGAGTCTTGGCTACCAAGTTATTAAGTTCAATGATTCAATGATTCAATGGAATGAAATATCAGCTGATGCTGCAATACCGCCCTCTGTCAAAGTACTAAATTGAAATGTGTTACCATACAGAGGCATATTCATGATGAAAATAACATCTTGGGATATTTTAAGTGCACACAGTCAAAACTGAGCCTTACAGATTCACTATAGGTACCATGTCAGCCTAACAATGTCAACTTTTGATTCCAAACATTACATAATATATGCATATTTGTTCATGTCAGCTATGTAACCATTATTAGGATCAGTTGTAGAAAGTTAAATTCAAATAATCTGTTTGAATATTACTTATGTAATCTTTAAAGTGTCAGATAACAAATATTATTAGTCATTAATAATGCATAAAGCAAAATGGATCATGAGAATTCCCATAATATCATCTGGGCTGCAATGTCGCACTACATCAATCAACATCTTAAAGAAACTGAACAATAAAATGGAATACATTCTGTGTTCAACTTACATCATTTTGCTGTTTTCTTACATGCAATGGTAAATATACCTGGGTAAAGTATATTTTACCCCTCTGACCTGTATTTCATTCTCTGACAGCTTAATATGATTTTGTAGAGAACTTGAACAGGTTCTAGTATAAAGTCTTCATCTCTGTCCTCTCACTAAATACCCTATAACTATGGTTATAAACAATTACTGATAGCTATACAAGCAGATATGTGTTACTCAGGAAGTCACCCCATCATAAACACATAAATTAACTGTTTGAACCCCAAATAAATAGTTTCAATGACCTAAAGGTACAAAGCAAAATAGAATTTTGTCTTCATGTATTTTAAATGAGGGTCTCATTTTGACTAATAAAGATATTTTCTCTGATCAAATTTGACAAATATCCATCATTTGAGCTTGTATATGGTGTAGGAGTATATATATGCTGATATCATTTAATATCATTCCAAAAAAATATTATATATTTGTATACTTGGTGGAAATTTTTTATTTTTTAATTGTTTTTTTAAATTTCATTTAAATTTTTTAAATTAAAATTATTTTTTTTACTTTTAATATCATTTTTATATTTTTTAGTCAATATACATAACATATTAAAATTTCATGTATATGTCATTAATAATAAAAAAATTATATCAGTTTCAAGTTTTTACTGACAGGCCATAGTACACAATTAATTTTACTATATGGTCTCTACATTTGTTTCTCAGTACTGAACTTTCCACTGTGTGGCAATCAATACAAATCATATGTTAATCTAAAATACCTTCAAAAATGACTTTACGGTTTAGTTCTTGTCAAGGGTTGACCTGCATTTTTTGAGAGGCTGAATTGTAAACAAAACACCAGGCAACGGAACACAGATTTCACTTCCGGATCATCACCATGACCTTATTACTCAATGTGCACTGTCGCCGAAATACACACAAACAACCACACCATAAGATCACATTTTAAAGAATAATCAATTGCCTTTAAATCCTTACCAAGAATGCCAAAATCTAACTCTAGTATCACCACCAAATTTAGACCGGAAAAAGTGATTTAAAAATAGACTGGGACTACATTCGTGGGTACTGAACCGGATTTTATTAATTGTGTGCTGATTCCATGCGGAATGCTTGTAATTCCTGACATATTCACAGGAAGTACTCCCTTCGAGATCTGATGATAAACAGTGAACGTCGTATCATTACCTCTGTACATATATCAAGGTTATAAACTATTTCGTTCCGACCACACCGGTCACATGTTATTTGGTACTGATCATACCTGTACATTTATCAAGGTCACGAGCTATTTCGTATTGACCGTACCTGCGGATATTTCTGAGCTACATTTGTGCTGATTTTCATTGGGAAATACGTTCTTGCGGTGTTTGTACAGGATCATTGTCGTAACGACGGAATAATTATAGCCAAATGACCTAATACATTTTCCGAAATATTTGTCCTCAGTTTGGGTAAGATTCGAGATAAATTGAATATGACAAGGAAATCAAGGGACAGCTCATACAATGGGATGTTTGGTTCACATCCCTGTTTTACTGCTTTTTTTTTCCCTATCAACGTTTTGGGAAAACACGTTTAAGTTCATAGCATTGGCTGTATAATTAGACATGCAGAGAATACTTATGGGCATAAATATCCGGAAAATTAACTGAGCTCGGAGAACATCCAGAAAGTCAATTTGAAGCCTGTATTAGGGATATTTCCAGAAAAATCAGATGACATATGTTTAGGAAAACTTGCAGAAAAATTCAACAATGGCCTATAATTAAGGAAACTTCAGGAAAATCAACTTGGGGACTATAATTAAGATAACTTTAGGAAAATCAACTAGGGCATACAATTAAGGAAATTTCAGGAAAATCAACTTGGGGCATATAATTAAGGAAACTTCAGGAAAATCAACCAGGGAATAAAATTAAGGAAACTTCAGGAAAATCAGCTTAGGGCTTATAATTAAGGAAACTTCAGGAAAATCAACCAGGGCATATTTTTAAGAAAACTTAAGGAAAATGAACTTGGGGCATATAATTAAGGAAACTTTAGGAAAATCAGCTTAGGGCTAATAATTAAGGAAACTTCAGGAAAATCAGCCAGGGCATATGATTAAGGAAACTTCAGGAAAATCAACTTCAGGCCTACGTTAAGAACCACATATAACCTGTCTTCCAAGCGAATTTTATAATATCAACGTTGAATCCATTCTGAAAGAGGGTTATGTTGACCATGTCGTAAAAGTAAATAGAAATAAACCAAGATAATGAATATTCCAAAGGTGGCACGAAACACTGCCTACAAGTCATGATTATTACAGGTTTAGGGCCGACATAACCCATTACTGTTTTCTTCCAAAAGTTATTTTACAAAATTACAGAGACACGCAAAAATGTGCCATGAGTTGTTTTGAGAGAGAATTTCTTCCTTTAAGCTAATATTTTAACCCAAACTTTTATTATTTCTTAGTACTCAGGGTCCAGGACATTCCCACCCCACCCCACTCCACCCACAGAAAATCTACGGGTTTCCCGGTGGGCCAGCCAGACCCTAAAAAAAAAATCATACTGGTGCAATGTATGTCATCAAATGTACTAACCGATCAGAAAGCGTTTGTTAATTTGGCTCGGCGATTTGCTGTATTTCATAGTCCGTAAATCATCTCCCTCCCTAAAAAAAAATTACCTGGGTTAATGCAGATAAACGGTCAACATCAGCACAGGTTTGGAGCTAATTGGCCCTGCTGTATAAGTGGTATATCTGGTCTAACTTGCAAAAGGACCGCGTAGATCAATCAGTAGAGCGTCAATTGTCTGCATCTGCATGTAACAGTGTCTCATGCATGCATTACATTTACGACGGTAGAATTAAAACCTTTGCACGTGAACAAATGCATCAGAGCACAACTAAATTCTTTATTACATGGGCTAGAATCTGCCTCAGTTCGAGCAAATTTATCGAACTTGTCCTCAGCATTTTGCAATTTAGTATTGAAAAGAACATTGAGCAATGATTGTAACTAAACACCACAGTGCTTAGCCAATTTATGTACCACACAAACGCACACATACATACATACATACATACATACATACATACATACATACATACATACATACATACATACATACATACATACATACATACTTACATACATACGCACACACACATACGCACATACATACATACATACATACATACATACATACATACATACATACATACATACATACATACATACATACATACATACATACTTACATACATACGCACACACATACGCACATACATACATACATACATACATACATACATACATACATACATACATACATACATACATACATACATACATACATACATACATACGCACACACACACATACATACATACATACATACATACATACATACATACATACATACATACATACATACATACATACATACATACATACATACGCACGCACGCACGCACGCACACACACACACACACACATACATACATACATACATACATACATACATACATACATACATACATACATACATACATACATACATACATACATACATACATACATACATACATACATCGTTATGAACCAATAAATCCATCTTATGACTATAACATGTGTGTTTCTGAATGGAAATTTATTGTTTTTTGTTTACAAACTCACGACATAGAAACACCCTAATTGCAATGGCAAAAGTCGGCGGATGCTGAAAGCTAATTTGATTCGACAAATCTCTCAGAAATCACGTACGCATAGTACACGAAAAATAACAACTACAATAGTAGGAAAATCCACAACTCTGGAATGTTCGACTTGGATGTGGCTCCCACACGTCTGGCAATATGTTAAGGAGAGGTCTGCACAGAAAAAGAAACTGGACATAGACGTGAAACAATCGATTCTGTTGCTTGTATGAAAGGTCACCTTGGTCAGAAGAAGACGGATGGTGGCATTAGGGAACCCCTTGCTTTCTGTAGTTGCTTTGGTGGCATGATATAAGGGTTAAACATATAAATTAAATAGCACGCAAACGCGTGCACACTAACGATTCGTGCATGTCAACGGTGATATACGACTATAATCGACCAAAAAAGATGAAAGCTATAAATCCATTATCTTGTAAATGCAAATGATACAATCAGTACTTAGTATTCCTTCTTAACGATATACTGTATTGCCAGACTCCAATACCGTCCCGGACAGTTTGTGTCTCATTGAGCGTGTGGACGATGCACCATATCCCATGACGTAAAAAATAACTAATGGTCGGCCATCTGGATTTAGTTGTTAAAGAAATAATGGTTGCTGTTTTATGAAAAGTAACCGAAGTGAGGCCAAGTATTTACACCAAAAAACGACAATATTTCTGGAGCAACAAATTAGTACAGATTTCATAGTGAGTATAATAACGTCATTAGAAGAATTAGGAAAGATTATAATAGCAGATAATTTATATATAAACAAAAACAGATTCAAGGTAATTTTCTCTGTGGTTCTTCGGCACACTAAATTAACGTTAAAATATATAGAATAAAGTGTGCAAAACCTCACAGAAGAGTAATTAGGTATGGACCTGCCACATTAAGGACAGTGATCTCACAACCATCGACTATAGTGCAGTGATTCGGATTTTTAACGTAGCTTTAAGAAATTTTCAGTTATATTATTACGATGTCTGCAGTGTGACAGTTTATCGTGATGTCTAGCACTGGATCATCATGCCGAAGACATGTAGCATCATTCTGTACATTTTTGTCGATATTTTGATTCAATTTTCAAAACAACAGTGACTCAAGAAATGCACAGAAACAAGTAGGACTGAGCTATTGACGACGACTTTTTATTAACTCGGAGTGATATACGTTATTCAGATAGTTTTGCACTCAGCGCATCTACAAACCCATTGCTGGTAACTAGTTTATGGAACTATTGTTGATTCGGATTTCCATAATACAGACTTTAAATAAATCATTTTAACTCTTATATGACTTGACTGTGTGTACGGTCTAGGAGAATAGGACATTACATTATGTCCCGTCTTAACGCGGTATTCAGATATAACAAGTCACGTCAGTTATCCAATGTAAGCAAAGACTTATGCAGAGAGTTGCTATTAATACTTCGTTTATACATGCTCATGCTGTTTTTAACCAAACGAAAAATCTAATGTTTTCTCTTGGTAATACACAAATTTGTGGAAGATCATTAAATGGATACAAGAAATAAAGTGTCACTTTTTATTATTCTCGGTCGAAATCAACGAAGCATCAATGATTCTAAGTCAGAGAGAGAGAGAGAGAGAGAGAGAGAGAGAGAGAGAGAGAGAGAGAGAGAGAGAGAGAGAGAGAGAGAGAGAGAGAGAGAGAGAGAGAGAGAGAGAGAGGATGTGGTGGGCTGGTAGAGGTGGATAGGGGGTATATAAGTTGACATTGTAACGGAAGAGTCTATAAATTTAACTGTGGCGGTCTGGAATCCGGGTGCGTCTGTATAGCAGTCAACGGACATAACATTCGACAGAAGAGTGACTATATACCTAGACCGCTATATGATATTATAAATTGAATAATTTACATCCCCCCAGCTCTTCCTTCGATTTATTTCAGACTTCACGTTTACGAAGCAAACGTAAGACGAATCGAAGTGAGATAGATTTTTAATGAATTGAACAGCGATTCTCAATGAACATTTGGAGTGATAAATAAAAGAGCTCGTCTGAATGAGTATGAAACACACACAAAGCATTTGGAGTGATGAATAAAAGAGCTCGTCTGAATGAGTATGAAACACACACAAAGCATTTGGAGTGATGAATAAAAGAGCTCGTCTGAATGAGTATGAAACACACACAAAGCATTTGGAGTGATGAATAAATGAGCTCGCCTGAATGATTATGAAATATTTAGTGAACATGAGGGGTGAGCTGAAAAACAGCTCGTCTGAATGGGTCTGAAATACTTAGTGAACATTAAGAAAAGGGAGAAAAAGAGCTCATTTATATGAGTTTGAAAGACTCTGAATGAGTCTGAGACGCGTATGTGTAACACTATAAGTTAAAGACTTGACACTGTTTACAATTTAGAATGTTCTAATTTCTTCCTATCGTAACATCTGAAATGGGAATTTCTCAAGAAAGGTTTTTCAACGGGAATAATAGAACCATAATGAGGGTCAAAAGTTTATCTCCAGAACATTCTAAGTTGTAGACAAGGTCAAATCATTGACTTCAAGTTCCGTAAAGAACACGGCAAACATCGGGTTGTTCGGTAATTCCCGAAGGCAAAGCTAATGTCCTAAACACAAATGCAAGTAAACATGTTTACCTACAAGTAATAATTATCTTAAAATCTTACAATCATGGACAAAATTAGCTGTGTAATATATTGTTTATAAAATGACCATTACAGTATATAATCATTAGCATAAGAATTAAACACATTATTATTTAGAAAGTTCATATTCTATGCGCGTCTTTTAATAATAATATTAATAATAATAATAATAATAATAATAATAATAATAATAATAATAATAATAATATTATTATTATTATTATTATTATTATTATTATTATTATTATTAGTAGTAGTAGTAGTAGTAGTAGTAGTAGTAGTAGTAGTAGTAGTAGTAGTAGTAAGTAATGTATTATTATAACTATAATGCTATGTTATGCATGTCACCTGAGAAGATTTATGGGTGCCTAGGTAGCTTATTTGTTGAGCGTCGGTCACGAAATTCAAAGGTTGCGGGTTCGATACATACGTCCCCACCCCCAGTGAACGCCTTTGCGTGTCTTTTTAAAGGGCACTTGCTTTCCCATTTTCTTGCCATGGTATAAGGAGTACTGTACTAAAATGGATGTGAAAGCCAACCAAAGCAAAATATTCCATTGAATGAAAGTTGTTTGCTGTTATTTCATGGTGAGTTTTCCTAGTTCTTCCCGTCTCTACAAACATATCACTTGATTTCAACACCAGAGCCGTAAAAGTTGCTGGTGAACGTGTTTCGTAATGATTTAGAAAAGAATGAAATAAATATACATTAAAAAAATATGTAATTAGGCTATACTCGTGCTAGTACTAATGTCAAAAAGGCAGAAAATATCGAAACAGACGTGATGTTGGCAAACAATTTTGGAAATCATCCATCAAGCGCACTCTGCCACAGCCATGAATGTTTATCAAGATGTATCTGGTATTTTCGGATCAGTATCTTCCAACCTGGACCTCCCTCAGAAGATGCAAAGTTCATAGCGTTATGCTACATTACTCTCTTTTAAGGTTT
Source organism: Potamilus streckersoni (assembly GCA_016746295.1). Taxonomy (NCBI): domain Eukaryota; kingdom Metazoa; phylum Mollusca; class Bivalvia; order Unionida; family Unionidae; genus Potamilus; species Potamilus streckersoni. Next base: position 3,678,635 of record JAEAOA010000364.1, read on the forward strand.
CTCCAATTTTGCTCCTGGAACCTAAGTCATGTGTTCGGTCTTAAGAAAACCCCTCACGATGGATATATTCTATGCAGCCTATTGTACTCTACGCAAATATACACGATAATCGCTTAGATTTCTCTATCAAAACTGTAACAAGGTTTTCAGAAACTTTACAAGTAAAAAAAAAAAGCCAAAAAAAAAACAAAAACAACAGTGAATTCAAAACAGTTACATTTGAATTGTTAATTCTATCAACAGTTTCTGTTAAGTAGGGCAATACGAGTTCAGTACATATACTTGACAAAAATGAAATCTGTCTGAAATCTGAGGAAACTGATCAATCTGTCAGCTTTTCTAACGGCATTTCCCGTTTATATAGGTCATAGCACTAACTTTGATTTTCAAACGAAACATAAAACTTATGTGCAAATTTGTGATTTTCAAGCAATCGAGTTGATTCATACGAGCAAAGATTTGCGACTAGTGTAAATTATGTATACAGAGTTACATAATAACAATTTAATTTCTCTTCCTCATTGGATGGTTTTATTTCTTTGCATTTAGTAAGTTTTCATGTCGATTTTCCTGATGTTTGTGACGCATAAATTAGGATACATTACTATCAATTAAGATACATCAATATGCCATTATTATAAATATATGTTAGATATTAATATGAAATAAGACATTCAATATGACATATCAAAGGTGCTCTACCTCATATATGTTTTTTAACTTTGCTTTTTTATATTTGAAATGTCGAAAAATGTTGAAATTAAGCTTATCTTCAAAGTAATAATGCTGAAATGGCACTTAACGACCGTCAAACTTAAATCTGATTAAAATATTGAAATCATATCTCCAGTGTCCTCAAAGTAGAACATAGTAGATTGATTTGAATCGGACTGGCCAAACATTCGACGTTCCTGGCGGTTTCCTGGTCCATAAACAGAGCTTGACTCCCCTAATATGATCACGTGACAAATCAAACTATTGATCTACGACGTGAACAGCGTGGGTGTTGATGTTGGTGCTTCACTTTAGTTTATTAATTTAAGATTATTGTCGCTGTGTTGTGTAATGGGTTCAAGGGATTCATCTCAAAGTGAACGTTTACGTTTTAAACAAAACACGTACCCATTAAAAAAAGATAATAAAGCTATGAACCCTCTATCTGTTTATTAATATGGTACACAAACAGACTCATCCAAGATTTACACACAGTGAAAGCTTAATGCTAATCAGTGAATGTTTAGAGGAATTTTATCATGATCAGATAAGACAGGTGCTTCCACAAGACAGGTGCTTCCACAAGACAGGTGCTTCCACAGACATACATGGACAAAGTAAATCTCATATACGGCCAGCATAATGCCATGATATCATAAACAGAAATATTTTGAACAGGTCGTAATCCATGATTCCTTTCCAAAATTTAAAGAGAATTATCAAGGGGTAAACGAAATATACTTCAAAAGAACTAATTATGTTTACTAGGCTTTGATTGAAATAACAGTAAAAAATACAAACAGTATTATGCAGATTAAAGTTTGTTCAGCAATTGTTTTCTCCTTTTCTTCTTTTTGCATTAAAGTCCAGGACTGTTCATTCATGGAGGTGGGTGGAAGGGCTGATAATAAAACTACAAACTTTCAGTCTTCAGATAGTTTCTGTCTGATTTTTGCACAAAAAATAACCTGTTATATGCAGTTGTATTAGTTTAATATAATTAAGTAACTTGAGGCAACAGAGACAAAAATATTCTGGTTTGAAAATAAATCCAAGGTCCCCACTTCTCTCAGCCAAAGTAATTGGTTTGTCCCCTAGCTGACATATTTTTGTTCTACACGCACACAACAATTGTAAAACATATTACATATATTTCTTTCATATCTACAGTTTGTCTGAAATTGCCATGATAAATTAAAAATACTTAAAAAGCAAGTTTCTACCTGGCGGCTGATGTAAAAAAAAAATGCTTGGTTGATATGGAGGAATACCAAACAAAATTAGTTAAAGCATGTTACATTTGAGCATCTCTTGAAAGTTTGACATTACAAGAAATGTTTTTTAAGATGTGAAAAATTGTTTCTCACATGGCTGTCGTTGTGACCAGGGTACACACACCTGTTTATAGATTATGACATAATAAATGTTTTATACAAAAACTTTAATAAAAATAGTACCAGTGTATTTTGGGGAAAGATGTCAACAAGTGTACTTTCTACTTGGCTGTTATGAATTTGTAATGGTTGAAGTGTAAGATGCCAAACATATAACTGTTTAAAATACTCCTCCAATATCTAACCAAATATAATTAATTTTTGAGATTAACGTGCATTTTTGATCATATTGTCATGAGTATTTTTTCACTTCACAAGTATGTATGTATGTATGTATGTATGTATGTATGTATGTATGTATGTATGTATGTATGTATGTATGTATGTATGTATGTATGTATGTATGTATGTATGTATGTATGTATGTATGTATGTTTGTATGTATGTATGTATGTATGTATGTATGTATGTATGTATGTATGTATGTATGTATGTATGTATGTATGTATGTATGTAGGTAGGTAGGTAGGTAGGTAGGTAGGTAGGTAGGTACATACATACATACATACATACATACATACATACATACATACATACATACATACATACATACATACATACATACATACATACATACATACATACATACATACATACATACATATATATATATATATATATATATATATATATATATATATATATAGTGTGTGTGTGTGTGTGTGTGTGTGTGTGTGTACCCATTAAGTGCATATATAATATGTAGTTACGTGATGAAGATCTTAACAATTTCAATGTTATGAGCCTGAGTCGGTTTCCAGCCTCAGGGGCACAACCAAGGGTATTTGCTAGACATATGTCTAATTTTTTCCTCTTTCTTTACAAACCTACGTATAACCTGAAGAGCTCAACATTTTACAAGTGATGACGTAAGAGCAAGTTTCCTTCCTCGGGGTCTATACTGGAAATTTGTGATTTCTTCTCCCGTCATTCGACCAATGTACGGTTAAAAGGTGTGAATCTCAATGGTTTCCAAGTTAGGACAAAGCGTAAAGTCCACAACCTGAAGGCCATGACCAACTGTCTGCATAGGATATGGCGACCATGTCTAGTTCTATTTCATGCCCTTCAGACCCATATACGGTTGTTGACTGGGGATATCAGCAGTTTCCAAGTTAAGACCCAGGGAAAGCATATCCACAGAGACCATCCCTGGGCAAGACCAGAGAGTGTAACCCCAAACTCAATTGCATAGGTCATAGCCCTGACACAGAAGACGACAAACCAATTTGTTAGATCTCCATCTTAAATACGTCAAATAATTAGATTTTTGTACAAAATATTAAAACATCTATTTTAAATCATTGTGGCTGGCCCCAATCATAATCCAAAGTTTTAAGACCGTGTATTTGATGTAAGGGTTACAATACATTACTAAAGAAGGTACAGACAGAGAGACGGACAGTCAGGAGAATATAATCTCCACTTTTTAAAAAGTTGCATGAGGCTTCTGCTAGGCTGGCTGGAATAATTCTGTAAAGCAGTGGTTTTAAAGGTCCCTTTTGTGATGTGATATCTGAAGAAAAAAATGTCTAAGCAAATTTTTTTAAACATTCATAAGGTATGATACGCTGCTTAGTGCATGTGTAGTCCATTCAGTGCATAGTAAAGACATGTTGAGTAAAGGAACTGAATTATGGTTTAACAGTAGTCTTGCGCTCAGTTAAGGTCAAAAGGATGAATGTGTATATTTACGCCTTTGCTATCCACATTAATTTCCTATAACATTAACTTTATTTATTATACCGAATGTATACTGATTACTCCATCATTAAACATCGACTGGAAACTTGTGGTACCATCAAGATTCTTGAGCATTCATAACCCAGCGTTTGTGTAATGATTTTGATACGCCCTTCATTCTCTCATATCGACTTACTGCAAGCCATTTTTCAGACAGGTAAGAAGTTATCAAGCTCCATGGTATCTGTAGTCTATTTCTTATTTCTCCGTTTTCTTAATCAAAACAATCCCGTAGGTGCAGGCAGATTTTCCTCAAAACATTTCTTAATCTGGGATTTGCGTCTCCGAAAAACCTTAACGTTTACAGGGAATCATGAGTGGCAACTCTAACCGACGTAGTTGCTCGAATTTTTGGGCGGTTTGGAAATCTGGAAGCTTGACTTAAACTAGCTATGCCGTTCCAAATGTTTGGCATGTACTTTATGGGGAGGAATGTTGTGTTTTTACAACTACAACACTCCTTTTGACTTTCCTGGTATTTTATGTTTTTGTTTTATCACCTTATGCAGTAGCACTCCTTCAACAATACCTATCAAGAGCTTAATAGGACCTTAATATAACATTCTGATATATATATATATAGAAATATATATAAATATTTATATATATATATATATATATATATATATATATATATATATATATATATTAATATGAATTAAAACTTTAATTTAACATACAAAAAGTGTATGTATATATATATATACACATATATATAGTATGTATAGATGTATATATAGTATATATACACATATATATAGTATGTATAGATGTATATATAGTATATATACACATATACATACACGTATATATACACATATACATATATATATATGTATGTATATACACATATACGTATATATACACGTATATATACACACACACGTATATATATACACATATCTATATATATATATATATATATATATATATATATATATATATATATATATATATATATATATATATATATATATATGTCTTTATATATACACATAGACGTATATATATATATATATATAAATATACATATTTATATCTATGTATATATACACATAGACATATATATACATATACATATATATGTATGTATATACACACACACACACACACATATATATATATATATATATATATATATATATATATATATATATATATATATATATATATATATATATACACATACACATATAAATCCACAAATATATACATACATAGATATATACACATATATATACACATATATATATACATATATATATATATATATATATATGTGGGTATATATATATATATATATATATATATATATATATATATATATATATATATATATATATATATACACACATATACATACATACATACATACATACATAAATATATATATATATACAGATAAAAATACATATATAAATACATAAAAATATATATATATATATATATATATATATACATAGACATACATACATACATACATACATACATACATACATACATACATACATACATACATACATACATACATACATACATACATACATACATACATACATATAAGCATAGCATAATGTGGCTCTAGACCACGGTTTTTTTTTTGTTTGTTCTACTGATTGCTTCAAACAAACTGCACAGACCTAGATCTGCCGGCTAATTATATAACGGCAGATCTGTGTCTTTGCAGTTTGCAGTTTGACTCGTCTTATAGGCGAGTACGTACGGTATCAACTGGTAACTTAAGAGCCTATATAACATTCCTCAGCAGTAAATTTTTTAGGTACCGTACTTCTTTTTGTATATGTCTGGCAACAAATGACTGGCCATATGAGACAAGTTAGTCATGAAATTGAATTGCCTGTTCTTCATCAGTTACGATGCCAGTAAGAAATCTACAAAACAGAATCGAGGTCGTGTCTGGAAGTAACGTCTAATTTAAAACGCCTACTGTTCCGCTAAAGTTATGAGAGAGTAAACTTGTTGTTTTTTGAACAATGTTCTTTGACTAGCGACACGACATATCTTATCGTGATCAATTTGTTGCTTCATTATAACGACATTATTAAACCGCGAAGCATCAACATTAGGAAAAGACTTATTTTAGAATAAAGCTGTGACCGTATATATTTTGAAAAGTCATGAAAGTTGGTTTTCTGAATATTCAGCAGTAATGATCACAATATGTGGTAATTAGTTCTGATTATTCATTGTTCTTGGCGGGAACAGTTGTAACTTAAATAAGAGTGACTCGTACTAGAAACGAGTATCGTGCCTCATGTTACATTTTTCGAACGCACTCGTACTGTTAGGGATAAATACACGTAATATAAATAAAATGTCATATTTACTTCTTTCTTCTTTTCGATTTCTTAAAATTTGGAGAATTATGACGAAATTCTGTTTCTTGTTTAAAGGAAACATTGCATTGCAAGAAACGGGATTTCATCTGAATTTCCAATTCACTTGATGTGTTTTATCCAGCTTAGAATTTGCAAGCTGAATAAAGCACGCCACGTGATTAAAAAATTCTCCCTACCATTTTCAGCCTAAATGCAGCTAAAATAAAGCACACGACGTGAATAATAATACTTCTCATTGTAACTTTGAACATAAATGCATTCTAAATAATTCACAACACACGAATCCTAATTTTCAATTCTATTTTAAACCTGAATGCAAGCTGAATACAGCACACCACGTGAATAATTCTTAGTTTTATCTTAAACAACTCAGACGCCTTTATGTCTCGATTACTTACGTTAAACAATATAAGACGCGTCATTTAGCTATATGGATAAAAGCAAATAACATGATAACATAATACATCGATAATTGATAATTAATCGTTTCTGACTTCTCTTAGGAATAAAGAAACTTCACGTAATCGGAGACAAATAAACCGACATACTATTTTTTAAAATCCAGTCTAGTGCATTTATCACGATGGTACTGATTTAGATACACTATATATATATATATATATATATATATATATATATATATATATATATATATATATATATATATATATATATATATATATATATATATATATATATTGGCGAAAAATACCCGTTTTAAACTTTATTTATTCTGAAAGCAATGTTTCTGAGCACGAAAGTGTGAAATGTTACCTGTATAAAGATTTAAATATGTAGATTTTCTTCAAAGTTTTGTTTTTATGCGAGTTCTGGTTGTACAAATTTTGTTTTTTTTTTTCGTTAGGTTCAACCCGGTACCCCAGCTGAGGGACTTCTTCATGCTGGAGACGCAATCTTGGCCATTGGTGGCACCAACGCCCAGAATCTAACACATATGCAGGCTCATCAGCTGATCAGAAGCGCAGGCAACTTATTGCAGCTTACGGTTTTAAAGTAAGTATTTCGCCTTGTACGTAGGGCAACTAATTGCATCTTACGGTTTTAAAGTAAGTATTTCGCTTTGTACGTAGGGCAACTTAATGCAGCTTACGGTTTTAAAGTAAGTATTTCGCCTTGTACATAGGGCAACTTATTGCAACTTACGGTTTTAAAGAAAGTATTTCGCCTTGTACGTAGGGCAACTTATTGCAACTTATGGTTTTAAAGAATTTTGTCTTGTACGTAGGGCAACTAATTGCAGCTTACGGTTTTAAAGTAAATATTTCGCCTTGTACGTAGGGCAACTCATGGCAGCTTACGGTTTTAAAGCAAGTATTTCGCCTTGTACGTAGGGCAACTTAATACAGCTTACGGTTTTAAAGTGAGTATTTCACATTGTACTTAGGGCAACTTATTACAGTTTACGGTTTTAAAGTAAATATTTCGCCTTGTACGTAGGGCAACTTATTGCAAATTACGGTTTTAATGCAAGTATTTCGCTTTGAAGGTAGGGCAACTTATTACAACTTAGAGTTTTAAAGTAAGTATTTAGCCTTGTAGGTAGGGCAAATTACGGTTTTAAAGTAAGTATTTCGCCTTGTGGGTAGAGCTACTTATTGTAACTTACAGTTGTAAAGTATGTATTTCACCTTGTACGGTTTTAAAGTAAGTATTTTGCCTTGTACGGGACAATTTATTGCAACTTAGGTTTTAAAGTAAGTAATTCGCCTTGTACGTAGGGCAACTTATTGCAACTTACGTTTTTAAAGTAAGTATTTCGCCTTGAACGTAGCACAGCTTATTGAAACGTAAGGTTTTAAAGCATTTTGTCTTTTACGTAGGGCAACTTATTGCAACTTAGGGTTTTAAAACAATGTATTTTGTTTTGTACGTAGGCAACATATTGCAAATTACGGTTTTAAAGTAAGTTTTTTGTCTTGTACGTAGGATCACTTATTGCAACTTAGGGTTTTAAAGTAAGAATTTTGTCTTGTACGTAGGGCAAATACTTGACATGCAGTGTTCTTTTATTCGTTGGATGTTAGTTCTAGAGAGTGCCAACGAGTGAGTGTGAAAACAATGTTCAAATTAAATGGTAAAAATAGTTGTTACGCAATAGAATGCAGGATGCATTAATGCGAGGCAATGAGTGACGTGTTCAGTGCAAGGAATAATGAAAAGTTGCAAATATTTTGAATCAAAGTATTATGCTATTGATAAATATTTTATTGACAATTTTATGTATTTGTATTGTTCAGTTCATACATATTTTAAACTGAGTGGTGCGTGTAAAAATAAATAACCCCACCCCCAAACAAATCAGGCAGAGTAGGCGAATAGATCATTTCAGTTTAACAGGAAAGTTATTAATATCACGTGACACAGTTACAACTAGTGGGCACATGTACCATTATGACCATTAAATGTATCATATACTTTTTGTACATGATTACAGTTTTAAAATAAGGTGCGAATCATTCTTGAAAATTTAGTATTAAATATTTTTTTTCTCACTCAAATTCATTTCGACAAATGTAAACATATTCATGAATCTCGTCAGCCTTCTGTAATCAGTCTTTTCATATTGACAAGCTACTATCCTACATCTGTTCAGAGGTCGTATGCAGTTCCCAAATCACTTACATCATACATTATGTTTTAAAATTATTGCATATTTAGAAAGATTTTGTCTTATTGGAAAAATTATTCCTTTGTGCTGGCATCCGGTAACACGCTATGGCTTGAAACCCAAACTCGTTTATCCAGAGTAATTCGATGCAAAAGTTGTTGTTTTTTTTTAAATATAGTAAAAGTTGGTTTTATAAGCTGAAAGCCGCTAAGTAACCAGTAAGGCAACCAAATTATTCCACCATATAATGTTAAAGTTCACACGTGTTTACGAAGTATGATGACCCAAAGTCATGACATTCAATAGCCAGAATATTCTGAGCAGGATACAGTTTCAACATGCGTAAAAGATAAGCCGTCCCTGACCAAATATGTTGAGATGATTTTGTACAAGTAATGTTATGCAGGCATGTTGCAAATTCTGTGAGATTAGTGCTAGTGCTACAAAATGTTTAAAAGTTTATGTGAAAAAATGTTCTATTGTTAAGAGTTAGTGAACGATTTATTTGTTTATTGTATTGGGTTTAAGGCCATTTCTCAGCGCAATATAGGCTATACATGGCGGCCAGTATAATTGATGCAGGAAAAAAACTGGCAAAAGCCTGGCAAGAACCACCGACCCACTGGAAGCTACAACTTTCTCAGACTCGAACCCATGTGGAGTGCCTTAGACCACTCGGCCACACGGGATCCTGTTAGTGAGTGAAGCAAGCATGTTACTTATGTCATCTATATTGTTTTTATCAGTTTGCTAGATCATCAACAAGTCAGTTGAATTTTTGTTTTGTTATGCATGATCGGTGTAAACTTTCTTTCTCTAGGGAACATTTTGGAGACTTGGGAAATGTAAAGCCAAAAGGACCAGTGAAATTTTCACCCTGGAGACATTCATAAACGCACAGGAAACTGTAGGACTTTTGGATTTATCGGATTATGTACCATCAACATTCAAGATAATGGTTTCGGGATAATTAAGGAGTTGGAAAAGGAAGCTAGCAGAAGTAGCAGAGATTTTTTATGTGAAATATTATGCAATAATTTTATATGTGCATAGAAAATGCAGTGTTATGATTATTGTACACTTAACAAGGTGGATATCAAGGTGTATATTTTATTCATAAAAATAGGGATAGCACATCCCCTTATCGCACTCCGTCCGAGTTTTGAAAAAACAGTCTTCCAAGTTTCATATATAAACACCTGCGTTCGCTTGCATACAAACTACATCTCAAGATGTAAAATTTAAGCATGTTATCACCCTTTTAAAGTCAGCTGTTGAACAAAGTGCGATGTAGTTTTTCTTTTTAAACCTAAAAAAGCGTGTAATATACCCTTTTCCAAATATTGAAAAGGAGACAGACACGTAACAGATACATAATATAGTTGTGAAGCAATACTTTCGCACTTCACATATGAAGGAATGCTTATTTGTTAGAAGTAAGTCCTTGCATAATGCTTAATTCACATTCGATACTTGACTGTGTGGAAATTTAAAGCAAAGACAATAAACAGTACTCATTCTATTAATAGTGGTTAATAAATTGATGTCCATATTGTACCAGTGCACATCGAATTCTAACACACAATTTAACTGTTTCATATATATATATATATATATATATATATATATATATATATATATATATATATATATATATATATATATATATATATGTGTTGCATTTTTTCAATATTGAATTGGTGATGCATTCATTGAAACTGAATTTTGAGTGTGAATGATACAATTTTGTGTGTGTGTGTGTCAGTTTTTCCAGCAACACTTTCTGAAAAAAGAAGGCATGAAGTAATGCAAATTTTGATAAACGGGTAAGAAAAAGTAGGCAAAAATAAGGAAATGTTATAAAGAAAAACAGTGAGAAATTTATGTAATTACTGAATCAATAAAACATTTGCTTGATTTACTACTCAGACTCAGAAAGAGTATGCTTTTGTGCAGATTTCTCAAGAGTCCAGGTTGCCTCAAACATATTCAGTACCCAGCTTCACACCCAAAGACCATTATCTAATTTGTTTCGCTACATCTATTCATGCAGTGTTCAATCGATTTTCAAAATAAAATATTGACAACAACTAGGGATCGTAGAGTTGTGGAAAATGTAGACAAACTTTGTTTTGTAAAACTAGAGCTGCTGGAAAGACTCCAGTGTTGACAAGATTCATTATTTTGTTCTGAAGTACCTATGCAATAATTGTACAGATTAACCTATGTAAATTTATTCATCCTTCTTAAATATTTGTTACTTTGTTTACAAAGTTGCCATGACATTAATAAGTTATTAGAAATAATGAAGAAGAAAAGATGAACAAGAGTGACTGATCTCTGCACAATTGTGCACTACATTTAAATTGCATGTGGGAAGAAAACCAGTTTTATAGTTTTATTCTTGTTACTTGATGAAATGCAGTGGTGAAATAATTTCTATTAAGTTCTGATTGAAATTTTTGAAATAAAATAACAGCTAATGCATTGCCAATTGGAACGTTATAACGCGACAGACTGTCATGCTGTTTGCTCTAGACCTATACTATATGCCTGTTCAACATCTACTTTTGAAGATACAGTCAACGTAGCAACAAAAGCACAGATGACTGATGAATAAAAATTGAATTTAAAATAACTGAACAGGTGACGTTCACTCCGGCTAAATTCGGAATGTTAATTTTACTTGGGCTGGCAAACAGAACCCTTAAAAGAGCAATAACAACATTCCCCCTCCAAGCAAACAAGAATTAACCTTACTTAGCAGCAAATATTCACTCATCTTATAAAAAGAAAATGAATTAAAAAAAGAAAGATGTGATTTCTCAGAAGAGGTTAGTATGGAAATAACGAGAATTTTAAGTAGTTTAAAACAAGTTCACATTGAAATTTATAATACCTTTCCTATTATAATGTATTCAGCTGTCACCATGTCTCGACTATGTAATCAACTATCATCCTTTATAGATAATGTGTCTGGCTGTCATTCTGTTTTGGCAGATGTGGCTGTCCCCATCTAGACATGTTCAGCTGTCATCCTGTTTAGACAAATGTGCGATTGTCCCCATCTTGACGTGTTCAGCTGTCATCCAGTTTAGACAATATATATATATGGCTGTCATTCTGTCTAGACAATATGTTTGTGTCTGTCTAAGCCAAACAAGTAGAAAAATACAGTGTTGTTGAATTTTATATATAGATAAAAAAAAGTTATTTTTAAACACTATGAGTCTTGTTTTCACTAAACTTCCAAAAATTTATCTGCACAACACTTTATTTATGTTTGGTTTGTTAAGCATACCTTTTCTCTTTTATTATTCAAGACAATATTTTTTTATATAACAAAGCCTCTTGTCTGTGACAAATTTAGCACAATAAAAGCAAGAGGCAGCTGCAAGATGTCCTCCATTTTACGACATGTTTGTATCTCTATCCTTATGCATGTCTTATGTTCATGTCTAAGACAGACGTAAATTATATTATGGAAAATTTTATTTAGAGGTTTAAGTGTTCACTGGATTACACTACTCGCAAATGAGACCACAAATTGGGAGGTATTTATCTTTATTTTCTTAAGAAAATTACATAATTGCATAAAAATAGGTTTGTCCAACTGACAAGAAATCATCAACTCATTTGATTCTAGAGAGGACAGGAGGTGTGGGTGAAAAAAAACCCATAGGTTCTGGCAATTTTTTTAATTATTAATTGTTGATATTCATTTTTTTTCATTATGCAGTTTCTACATTAAAACCCTAAAAAAATTGTTAAATACCCAAATATAAAAGTGTCGAAAATTGGAAGCTTATTGAAGAAAGGATCAGGGTGTGATTGGTAAGGCCGAAATGTGCAATAAAAGTCATCATCATTGTCATTTAATTTTTATCGTTGCCAAAATATCATACCATCTGGACTGTTAAGTTAAAGTATATTAGGTTAATGTCTGACCTTAATGTTTTTGTTGGATTGTATAAACAATAAAATTACGACATCCCCATTTACTATGTTCTTGTTCTTTTTTCTTTCCATCTCAATTTTATGCATCATTCACCAAGGAAACTTAGCAGGTGAAATTTGTATAAGTACAGAAAGTGTTTTTCTCTTGTAAAATTATATATATATATATATATATATATATATATATATATATATATATATATATATATATATATATATATATATATATATATATATATATATATATGCATATGCAATAAAGTGACGAAGAACAGTACGAAACTAGTAACTAACTAGCCTAAGCGCTTTCGACTCTTAATGAGTCTTTTTCAAAGGCAAATACAAAACATATATACGACAAACAAATAAACACAAAAACGTTGTGTTTGTAAACCTCTACATGGCTGTCTCCACATGTGTTAAAACTATAAATACAACCAGCTATAAATACAATTCTGCGTATCCTCAGTGCCTGGCTATATGGAATGTTCCTAATGCAGTGTTTTGGATGACAGCTGCATTAGGAACATTCCATATAGCCAGGCACTGAGGATACGCAGACTTTGCTCCGACGATGAAGGATTCCTAGAAAGGTCTGAAGAGCTGGCTAAACATTTAATTTACCGAGGCTACGACAAAGACCTGATTGCGGAGGCAATCCAAAGGGCCAAACAAACAAACCGTGATGACCTACTCAGATATGGACAGAAAGAAAAGGTTGATAGGATACCATTTATTCTGACCTATCACCCAGACAATCCCAAAGTAGGTAAAATCATTGCAAACCACTGGCCAACCGTGCAATCGTCAGACATACTAAACCTAATACTTCCGAACAAACCTGTAGTAGCTTACCGGAGACCAAAAAACCTAAAGGACATCCTAGTCAGGGCAAAGCTAATGCCAATCGCTAGTCAAAACCGACCTAGTCAATCTGGACCCTGTGGCGATAAAAGATGCAAAACCTGTCAACATATGATAGAGACCAAGACATTCACTAGCACAGTGACTAAAGAAAAACTAAACATACATGGTCCAAATAAAACGTGCAAAACAGAGAATATGATTTATCTCATCACATGTAAGATCTGTGGCCTTCAGTACGTCGGAGAAACTGAAAAGCTACACAAAAGGATAAACCTTCATAGATCTGATTGGATGACAAAAAAGTTGTACAGAAGCTCGTTCGCAGAACACTTCTCCTCCCCTGGCCACACTTTCAGTGATATAATACTTATCGCTATTGCTAACAACCACAGCTGGAGTTCCGAAACCAGGAAGGAAAAGGAATCATACCGGATACGCCGCCTTAGAACATTGAAACCAAGCGGTCTAAACCAAGAAGACTAGAAAATAAAAACTATGCACTAGTAGAATTTAACATTTTCTAAATCTTCTTATTATCCTTGATTTTTACAATAAGAATAACCGGTATAGAATCAAATATCCGGGATATAATCTGCGTTACATAAATGTACAAAAAGTAAAAATAGATGTCGCTTTGGCTTGTAGACTTTTAGGGAATTATACACCGTTTTCAGTATCCGCAACTAGTCTATACAAGCTGGTTGTATTTATAGTTTTAACACATGTGGAGACCGCCATGTAGAGGTTTACAAACACAACGTTTTTGTGTTTATTTGTTTGTCGTATATATGTTTTGTATTTGCCTTTGAAAAAGACTCATTAAGAGACGAAAGCGCTTAGGCTAGTTAGTTACTAGTTTTGTACTGTTCGTCATCAGTTTATTGCATCTATTTTAATCAACCCCTGACACACGTGATCTCTTGGTGGATCAAGTACGCTTGAAAGGGTTGTTATTCGCCATATGATTTCATGATTTATATATATATATATATATATATATATATATATATATATATATATATATATATATATATATATATATATATATATATATATATATATATATATATATATATATATTAAAAATAATGTCTTTTAAAGTGTTGGCATAAAACATTTTGATATACCCGTGGCGCAATAATACGCATATGATAAAAAGCATTAATAACGCACATCTTTTAAAATGAATATGATGCACAATTTCAATGGAATTCTTTCTGTTTTCCGTTCCCCCTCTTCTCTCAAGCATAAAGGAAAATGAACAGAAATCAGGAGTGAGAGAGAAAAAGAATTTGGGCTGGATGAAAACCTTGAAATTAAACTTAGATCAAATAACCTACAAGAATATGGTTTGTCATAATGGTATGTGTACTTTCCTTGGTATTTATCTACAGTGCTTATATAATACAGAGTTGCAAACCCTGTTGACATTATACAGCAAATTTCTCAGTTATGTGGCTCACAGACTGTGATATATTTAATCTTATGTTGTTGTTGTTCCTTAAACCTATTATATGTTATAAAAAATCAATTATTATTATTGTGAAAATGCCCAAAGGCTACCTCTTTCTCTGGACCATCATAGCATGATACTGGGAAAAATATATGAGGTTCTCCTTATGGACATGGTTGAATCCAAGAATGAGGCAAACTTTTGAAAAGACAAGTGTAGAGGATTTTCACTTGTGTCATCCCACAATGTCTCTTGACTTAAAAATGATTTTATGGTCGGTAGTACTGTTATTAAAGTAGAGCAATGACTTAAATCACCTGTAAATATATTAAAAATTTTTAATTACCTCTTGTTGGTTCATTATTTCGCTTTGTCTATTCCACTCTAATTTCCATACACCATTACTTGAATGGTAGAGCATTCATGTGAATAGCATGGAAAATAGTAAATCTAAATTACTGCAGATATAGAGAATACGATTTGGACACCATATATTCTCATTCATTGAAAATGTCAAAAATGAATGGATGGATAGATTGATAGATAGATGGATAGATGGATGAAATAATCAGGGATGAGATAAGAAACCAATGAATCATAATTATACATGGTCCATAAGGAGAACTGTGTATTGCCCAAGAAAAAGATACAAACTGGACTAATAATTCTTCACATCCACAATTTGTGCTGTATTTTTTTAACTACAGCTCAACATTCATTAAACATTTAAAATTTTCTTTCTGATATTGAGATTTCTAAAGTTTTTTTCTGCTTGGTTGACAATGATTTCTTTTCAATGAACATTTAGAAGACATAAAAATATAAAATAGTTACATGTATAATACTATCAATTAACATTATCTTGAAAAACGTTTTTTATCTTTGTGAAAAAATGAGCAATTTTAGTTTAATATACGAATCACTTAACTAGACATAAAACTGCATGCTCATTAACATGGCATTTCTATAAAAATCATGGCCTTTCAATAAAATCATAAGAAATGAAATCATTGACTTTTTTTTTTATAAAATCATGGTCTTTCTTTAAAATTATGGCATCTCTTAAAAATTAGAACCAAAGAATTGCTTTTTAAAATTTGAACCCTTTTGAAATAGGAATTATCTGTCAAGAATGAAAGCTGAATTAAATATATTAAAATTATGAAAATATATAAACTTTTACTACCACACCTCTGATTATTGTTTTCTACTTTTTAATTAGTCCAAGTTAGTCATATGAGGGTGTGGAGCAAGACCATACAGGAATGGTAGTCAAAATACAAGGTCTATGTGATGTGACATCATGAATGATTTCTTTGTGTACTGAAGTTGCTTTGTACATAAAATGGTAAAGAGAAGATAAAGGTTACTGGTGGGGTAAATTCATTGTATAGTTTGTGAGTGGCCTTGCATGACATGACAGATTCAGTGAAAAACTGTGCAAGCCCTTGATCAATAAGCTTCCCAGTGACACTATTATTCCACATAAGGTCACTAATAAACCATGTAAACAATAGGACTTGTCATAAACCAGCTAGAGACACAAGTGTGCCTAACTGATCTCACCATGGTTACTGACATGTAAGCTTGTGAAAATAACGTCATAATTATATTAAACTGGAGTCGAAAAAGTTTGGAACACTTAGTAGCCACATTATCAATAAGGCCCAGCTTTCCACCCCCAATATTTCTTGTTTCAGATCTAATGCTAAAATAATGGGTTTGAATATGATTTCCTTTTCACTTCTTTTACTTTTCCCATTTTCTAACAGTAAACCAGGTTTGCGTGATTTACTTTTTATTCCTTTAAGAAAAGATTTGTATTACTGAACAATTCATTTTACAATAATCAGATATATACTCTGTATATAGTAATTGAAATAATGGGTATCAGATACATTCCTGTATGTATAGATATATCTTATTAAACTGACCATGATTAGTAATAACGGGCAAAGGTAACCATTCTTGAATTATGTCTACAAAATATTGGGAGAAAGATTATTTACCTTTACGATTATGAATTCTATGAATGAAATGAAAGCAATTTTAATATAACAATAAGAAAATCTGAAATTTGTTTGCTTCTTGTTTTCTTCTTTTATGAACAGAAAGTTTCCATGGCAGGCATTCTAAAAATTGGATGGTCAGAATATCTGGGTTATTGACTAATTAAATTTGGAACCGTTTAAGAATAAATTCTTGCTTTTTCAAATAAATTGTTAAAACTGAAAATAAAAGATATAAATTGAAAAATAAATATATTTGTAATTAATGGCAATTAAATATTTAAAATGCAATACAACAATGTTCAATTTTGGATTAACATAAAAACAACAAATATTTCAGACACTTGAATATGTCCATACCATTTTCTGGTATTTGGTGATTTTGGTCCGATTTTGTTGGGCAAGGAAAGCAAGTCCCCAAAGAGAAAATACAACAAATTAATTTAAATATTTTTATTATTATTTTCCAAGTTAATACAGAATTATTTGTAAATTATTTCATCAACTTACATTTTTATTATATATTTTTCTTCAACATTAACTTACAGCTCATTCAGTTAAATCTATAAGGTGTATTATTTTGCTAATTTAAATCACACGTTTTTTATTTTTAAATTCTGTTCTCTAACTTATTGATTAAAATCTATTTTGAATATTTTTTTTGCATGAGGGCACAACTCTGCAAAATGCTACACCTCTAATTCTCATTAGTTCCAATGACACATTCATTTCTCATACTTAAATTAATACCAAATGCATGCATAGAATTGGACAGCTCACCATTTCTGAATGCTTTGTTTTAATTTTAGTCCAAAACTGTTGAACTATTTGATGAAGAAATTAGTTATCAGTTTTCCTATTTTTAGCAACAGTGGCTGTATTTAATGATGAACTGGCATTATTTGTGTCTGTACAGACCGGTGGTCTTAAGCCAGGATACTTTCAGTCAAGTTTGATCAAATTCTGTTTTGTGGTTTTGGAGAAGTCAATTAAAAAAAACTAAATTTAATTTTAAGACATTTCTATGTTTAATCACAGATGAACATAATTAATAAAAAACTTGAAAGGGGGTCAGAAAAATGGGATGCTTTCTGTCAAGTTTAGTCAAATTTTAGTCAGTGGGTTTGGAAAAGTAAAGTTTCTTTTTTATTTGAAGGTGGAGTGTTACCATTTGTACAAACTTCAAATGACTTCATGCATTCTGTCAAACTGAATCAAATTCTGTTAAACAGTTTTTAAGAAATTTAAAGGTCATTAAAAAATACTAGTTTTAGTACTCATGGCCAAATCTGATTGTGGATTGGCATCATTTGTACAAATGTGATTGATGAATGCTCAGTGCCAAATTTGTAAAAACTGGTCCAATGATTTTTGAGAAGACAGTTAATACTATTGATGCTTAATGGATGATACAAGTCACTGCTGACTTGGTCATAAGGCCAGGTCAACTGAAGCAGTTCAGTGTCTGACCATGATGCTTCATATCAAGAAAACTATAATTCCCTGGGGTGGGGTGGGGTGAGGCATAATTATGTTCACACACAAACCCCTGTAACTACATGGAGCACAGTTCACACACAAACCCCTGTAACTACATGGAGCACAGTTCACACACAAACCCCTGTAACTACATGGAGCACAGTTCACACACAAACCCCTGTAACTACATGGAACACAGTTCACACACAAACCCCTGTAACTACATGGAGCACGGTTCACATACAAGCCACTGTAACTACACGAAGCGCAGTTCACACATAAGCCACTGTAACTACATGGAGCACAGTTCACATACAAGCCACTGTAACTACATGGAGCACAGTTCACATACAAGCCACTGTAACTACATGGAGCACAGTTCACATACAAGCCACTGTAACTACATGGGACATAACTCTGTACTAGTCCACAGTCAAGCTGCTTCTCAGGGATAATTATGTTGTTGTTGCTGTTGTTGTTGTAGTTCCTAATGCCAATTTTCAGCACAAGATAGGATATACATGGTGGCCAGTATAAATAGTGGAGGAAGAACATGGGAAAACTCCAGAAAGAACCACCAACCCATGTGAAGTTACTGGTAAGCTTTCTTACAAAACCGCATTGGCTAAACCCCGAGACTCGAACCCACACAGACAGAGGTGAGATGGCAGTGATCTGTAATGGTGAGCACTTAAAACTACTTGGCCACTTGGTGCCCTGCATAATTATGTAATGGTTCACAGACAAGCCACTGTAAAACCCCACATAAGGAAGGCCTGGGGTCCATTACAACAGCTGAACACTGGTGGGGCTTGGCTATCGGTGTATTACCAGAGAGAACATGGCCCAGGATTCTCTAAATTACTTTGCTCTCAATAAAAGTCGTTTATGGCCATGTCATGAATCATCTATACTATATTTACACTTCATAATTCATGTTGCGAACAAAGTCATCAAAATATAGCCATTTCTTTGATGTATTCCAACATCCAAAATAAACTTCACATTCTTGTGCAATTTCATACTAATGCAGCAAAAACATCGTAGTTACAGATGCCAATATACTATGAACAAATGTTTATTGTATTTAAAGAGTAAACTACATTAAAATCTTTTCAGACAATCTGGAATATCCCTTTGTCTACTATTGGTATACACAAAATTAATGAAGTTACATCTAAAAGATGCCTATACTACTATGAATAAAAAACTATTTACAGTAAACTTCACATCCAGCCAATAATCGGGTAGAATGATTTATTAATGAAAAAACTTTCTTTTCACTTTTCTTGAGTAATGTAAACTTTTGTCTTCCCTGTACAATGCTATAAAAAAGTTGACTATTTTTTTTAGGAGAGTGGTTTGGTCAAATGTGTACACCATATATTCTCATCTATTATGTCAAGTCCAACTGCAAACTGCGTAGACCAAGATCTGACCTGCATAATGTGCTAGCAGTCTAGGTCTGTGCATTTTGTTAGGAGAAATCAGTAGAACAAACAACACAGAACCTGATCTAAACTGCAGTATATCATGGCAGATCAGGATCTTTCTTCTTTGCAATCTCCTGTTGAGATTTTGAATACACAATATCAGAATATCAACAAGTTTATGGAGAAATGAAAACATTTGAGTTTTATTTCAAAACCAAACAACTAATGTATAATTCACTGTTACTTTGACCACCACATTTTGATGGATACCATCATCCACTGACTGGCTTTACCGTAATGTTTACGGACTGGGAGAGGTTTAAGTTGAGGGAAAAACAATTCTAACATATTAGTGATTATGAAAACATGTCAAGAGAAGCATCTGTATCAAATAAGAATAGTTGAAGCATAACATGAACCAATCAATACTGTTATTACAGCTGCAAGAAGAAAATTGTTTAAATATTGCTGACATTTGTACGAAATAGCTATCATCTTCTCTATTTCACAGAATAGCTGCAAAAACTTTGGTTTTGTGAGACCTAATTTTCATTCATTATTTGAACCATTTACACTAATCTCATTTTGTTAATAATGTTTCAAGCAAATCTCTTTGGTAGACCTCACAATACCCTCCACCTTTAAGCAATATCTGCATTAAAAAAAATCATTATGTATACATGCAGGTAACAGTGACCTTGTTTTGGGTTTATGTACTGCCTGCTTCTTGAAACAGGAGAATAGATTGTTGATGGATAATGTACAATATATAATCATCTGATTCCAAAAGTATACAATTTTTTAATCTCTCTTTACCTGAGGAAATACTCACAATTCATTCATTTTTATGGCAATCAATTTTCATGCTTATATGTAAAAATAACATTTCTGTTCATGCTGAAGAATGGGTGGGGGTACTAATGTTTTCACAGAAGGATAGAGTGCTTTGTTGTTACTGAAAATAGGGAACTTTAATGGTTTTTAGAGAAGGAAATAATTCTTTGTTCTTTAAATTAATGGTTTGAAACAATCACAAAATCCACAAAAACTGATTCTTGATAAAAAAAAATAGTGTAATTGAAAGGTGCAGCCTGATTTGGCTTTATCATCAGAATTCATATTTATATCCAATACAGTAATGTTCCCAGGCACTTTTTGGTGGTCAAAACCCCATCCATTCCGAATCCAAAAAATGTCTAATTTTCCAATTCTGATCTGAAAATTCCCAACTGAAAGTAGTTTTTGGTAGGTTGGAGATTCAGATATGAAGTAAAATAACAAATATTCCCCACCTTTATTTCAAGCCAAATAAATAGAAAGAACTAATAAAAGTGAAACTTCTGTATTCATATAATTTTTAGGAAATTGTACAAAGACGACAAAGTTGGCATGGTTTTTGCTCACCTGGCTAACATCTACCCAACAGCAAAACGTGTGGGTAGTTTGCCAAGAAAGCTTCATATGCAAAATGCTTCTCGATAATTAAGGGTCAGTTTTTCCAGTAAAGGCAGCCATACTAGATAGTGGATTAACAACCTTTGTGCAATTTTGAAGGCCTTATGCCAGGATGCTTTGTGTCAAAATTGTTTAAATTCAGTTGAGTAGTTGTTTTTATAGAATAAGGCATCTTAAGTTTTGTATTTGTGGTCAAATTTTATGGCAGATGAGCATCATCTGTACAAACCTGAAAAAAAATTTCTAGCTAGTGTGAATTTTGTCAAATTTGTTCATATTCTTTTTCAGCAGTTTCTGAGTTGTTCAAAAGTGTTTTAACTTCTAGTAACAGTGGCAAATTTAGCAATTAGTGGATCAGCATCATTTACACAAATTTAAAAGGTCTTTCATGCAAGTATGCTCGCTGTGAAGTCATTTAAAAGTTTTCCTATTTTTAGTACTGAATTTTCTTTTTGATAACTGATCAACAACATTTTTACATAACTTTAAAGGTGCTTATCCTTCCTGTAAAAGTCTTGATCTGAGAATTTGAGAAGCCATTTAAGAGTCTGCCTTTTTACATAACAGATGGCAGATCATATTTAAGAGTCTGCCTTTTACCATTACAGATGGCAGATCATATTTAAGAGTCTGTCTTTTTACATAACGGATGGCATATCATATTTAAGAGTCTGCCTTTTTACACAACAGATGACGGATGATATTTAAGAATCTGCCTTTTTACACAACAGATGTCAGATCATATTTAAGAGTATGCCTTTTTACATAACAGATGGCAGATCAGCATCTATTGTACTAAACTAAAATGACTTCATGCAAACCAGATATGATTTTGGTCTCCCATAAAAACAGCTGAAAAGTGTTATAAAGGGGGGTTTGGTGGTCCGTCCTCCCCCCAATGGGGTCTCTAGGGGCAGCACCCCTAATCCGGGGATCCAGAGGGCTGAAATGCATTTTACAATCATAAAAAGCTGCTTCTGGTGCAACTTATGATGATGATAATATAAAACAAAATAATCATTTTCAAAAACAAATAAATTTACCGAAAATGTTCAATTTGAATAATTTCATAATAATTATGGTGGTGGTGCTTAACGCCATTTTTCAGCACATGATAGGCTATACATGGCGGCCAGTATTAATGGTGGAGGAAGAAACCGTGAAATCACCGGAAAGAACCACCGACCCACGAAAAGCTACTGGCAAGCTTTCTAACATATCCACATTCGCCGAATCTTAGATTCGAGCACACGCAGACAGCGGTGAGATGGCAGTGATCCGTAACGGACAGCGCTTTAGACCACTCGGCCACTCGGGGCCCCCACAATAATTATGGTCACATGTGCATGTCAGTGTCCACATCGTAATTAAGTCACAATAATTTGTAAATTTTTGCAGGAAACATATTACACTGTTCTGTTTTCACAACAAATCTGTAAAATAAAGACCAAAAAAGACATCAACATTATACAAAAAAAATCCCCTACATTCACTTGTCTTTTTCTTCACTGGACAGAGCCTTTTGATAGGCCAGTCAAGATCTTTTAGAGGCTTTGGCAAAGATTTCCTTAGCCTTCCGTTTTGTCACCACTGACTTTTTGGGCTCAATGAGCAATGACTTTTCTTCCTTCTCAATGAGAGCCTTTTTCCCTTCGAGCTCCTTCTTGTATTGGGGACATTCAGAGCGCATATTCTGACAGAGGGTTACATTTGTTCTTTTATGCAAGAAATCTTTTTTCTTAAAGTAATTTACTGCATTTTTTCCAGCTGTCTTTAGGACATATTTTATGCTCTGTATTAAGTTGTAGGTTTCAATGTTTATCCTTTCTGATTTAGAATCAATAATGTCATTCATTACATTGAATAAGGATTCAACTTGTGAGCCATGAAAAAAAAGACATGACCACCTTTGACAAACAAAGGTATCTGAAACATATATCACCACTCCCCCACCGGTATTCCATGTACTGCCCCTTAAACTCTGGAAGTGAATCAGTTTGGAATCTTCTAACTTCCAAATCGTACTTGTCCAACTCATCTTCTGTTAAGACAGTTGACGCTAGAGTTGGCAATTACTGAAGATATGTTAGAGACAAAGTGTGACCTCTGGTATCTGGATGGATTGCAGCAACAGACTTCAAAAACTTGTTGTTGATAGGCAGCTTGTTTTGCAGTCTGGCCACAGGCAACATGCTTCTTCAACCTGCAAGCATAACATGCGGTAAAAAATCAACACAAATGATATATATCTGACCTTGTTTAAAATATAGATTATATTGAAACAAAATATGAAAATTTGAATGACAAAATTGTATACAAATAAAAAAATATACTAGTGTTGTTTTGTACAAGTTCTGATAATCCGGTGGCATA